>WJQU01002037.1:0-51451 GCA_029228625.1 Pseudolycoriella hygida | reverse complement strand
GATTATGACACCTAACGATTTTTTATCTTCCGGATTTTGACGCATCCTGATTTTGACAGCAACGGATGTCCGGATTTTGTCGACTCCCGCATATTGTGCCTCTGCGTCTGTATGTATGCGCTACACCCTCTGATTTGTTCACAGCCCGAGTGTAAATCAGCCGTTCAGCTTCTTGTTCTATAATATACTGTTTTGGGCAAGTATGCATGCACATTAGGGGTGTCCAAAATACAAAAGTGTCGAAAAGTTTGGGGCACCAGCCGAAAAACAAAAGTTTTTTGATCCCTGATCAAGATTGTATATGGACGTAACTTGATCCGAGATGATTTAGGGGTAGCTCGAAAGCGTTAAAGTCAAAAATTCAACGACTTTCAAATGCACATATTCACTCAAGTAATGAGAGAATCCATCGGTTGATGTGGTGCAGTCGAAAGGTCTTAGGGGTCTTAGGAAACCCTCAAAATCGGCATAAACAAAGAAGACCAGAGAGTGTTTTCGTCCATATGTCCCACATGCTTAAAGTGGTGCAATTTTCTCATGAATTTCAATCATGTGGGACATATGGACGAAAACACTGCCTGGTCTAATTGTTCTATGCCAATTTTAAGGGTGTCCTAAGACATTCCAAATACACCACAACAACCGATAGATTCACTCATTACTTCAGTGAATATGTGCCTTTGAAAGTCGTTGAATTTTTGACTTTAACGTTTTTGAGCTACCCCTAAATCGTGCCCCAAACTTTTCGATACTTTTATTTCCCCATACATTTTTGGACCTCCCTAATGCACATTGCATACTCGCCAAATCGCACACTTTCACCGAGCGTAAATAAATATCTTTATTGCATTGGTGCCTATAGCACTCAAAATCGCGAAAAATTGTAGTATAATTTGCCGATTATAGTCGAGTCCCTTGTGCTGACACAGTACCATAATTGTACTATTATGGTAGAGTCGACTATAATCAACGTGATTAGATCTACAAAACACAACATAATGGCCAATTATGCACGAAACTAAGCGTTTAACATCCAAAAACATGTCGCTGCTGAAAACTTGAGTGCAAGCGACTGCAGATTCGACGATATTAGATCGATTTTTCAAAACAATTTTGTCGCTGATTGTCTTGCTATCGTTTCGTATAAAACGGGATGTAAGGTTGCATAAGAATTATTTATATTTATTTTGTTAACGTGTTTAGGTGATATCGTTCGATGCAGTGAAATGTTTTCGGATGTTAAAAGCATAATTTGCAATAAAGACAATCTCCAAATCGCTTGATTAAAGTCTCGGTACGTGGATGGACCTCGGGCTGTGGTGCAACGTCTATTCGCACACCTCGGTGTGTGAATGACCTCGTGCTGAAGCCCTCGGATCATTCACTACATCTCGGTGAGCGAATAGACGTTGCACCACAGCTCTCGGGTCATTCACTCCATCTCGACTATAATCACGCGATTATAGTCCTTGTGTTATAATATACTATTTGAGACAATGTAGGAAGCATTACAAGGCAAAAACCGAAGTTATGTTTCATCGTTTTTCTTTTCTTTGGTGTTTTTACGGTACCGGTGACTTATACTTTAATAATACTCATTGCGTCTTACACGTATATTCAAATAAGCCACAAAAGCAACAATTGCAATAATGACTTTACTATTTATACGTTGCGGAATCTACTACAGTTGTGTTATATGCTGTGTATCTTTTGTAACCAACAGCTGTCTACTGTGATAACATAGTGAAGAATCGAAAAAGAAGGTGAGTTTGGGATGGTAATTTGAAGAATTTTGCACATTGTTGACCCTTTCAACTTCAGCTGCAGATAAAATTATCAAAATGACCCTTCACCGTGCATACCAAACGTCTTTTACAACATTATTCGGTTGTTCGAAACCGTTTTTAGGTGGACCGATGGCCGGTTTCACAACTGACGAAATGGTTATTGAAACATGCAATGCTGGCGGTATTGGTTCTTTGGCTGCTGGAAGAATGCAACCAAATGCTATTCGTCAATCGTTTCAAAAAATCGCTTCGAAAACGAATGCACCATTTGCAGTCAATTTGTTTATACCGACAACACCTGAAAATACGTTAGTTGAAGAACCTGAAACACGTCGTAAAGTGCAAGAGGTGGTGAATATTGTTGCGGAAAAGTTGGGTGATACTGACACACCACCAACTGAAGCTCCAAAACAGCCTGATTATAGCGAGCAAATTGAAACTGTGTTGGAGTTGAAACCGTCGATATTAAGTTGGACGTTCGGAATACCATCCGAGGATATAATCAGAAGAGCAAAGAAATTGGGAATCAAATTAATCGGAACGGCAACATCTCTCCCAGAGGCAATCGCGTTAAAGAACGCAGGTGTTGATGCCATTACCATACAAGGTAGTGAAGCCGGAGGACACAGAGGATCATTTTTAACGTCCGATAAATATACGATCGACAATAACACAACCGGATTGATATCGTTGTTAACTCTCGTTCGGCAAGTGATACCTTCTAGCATACCACTAATTGCAGCTGGTGGAATTGTAGATAAAAGTAGTGCTAACGCTGCCTTCATTTGCGGAGCATCGGCAGTGCAATGTGGTACGGCTTTACTCGTATCAGACGAGTCGACATTGATACCCAACGTACATAAAGAACTACTTTTGGCTCCGTATAAATTACGCCAAAGACTGAGTAGTTCAGATCAAAATGTTACACTTGAAGAAGCTGTAGAAGCGTATAAACTAACAGGTATGACACGTGCGTACACCGGAAAACCGGCTCGAAGTATTTATACCGAATTCATGAAACTAATGCGAGACAAAGTTAGCAATGACACGCTACCATGGACAATACAAGACAAACTGACCGCACCCGTTTTGAAGCAGGCAGCTGCTGCTGAACAATGGCAATATATGACACTATGGGCGGGGCAATCCTATGGATCATGTGAACCAGGATCAGTTAAGGAAATCATCAGTCGCATAATTGATGATACCGAGTAGGAGTGAATGCACAAATGCACATGAACCGAGGTTGAAGAATGGGGGTGGAGGTTGTATTTAGAAAATAAACTTTTATAAAAGTGGAATTTGGTAAAACATTGTTTTAAATATTTTGCCGTCATTGGACCCGTACAAAGGACAAAGGTCCTACTACGTTTACTACAAACAATTTTAATGTAACATGGGGTGTATAGCACGGAAATCGTTCATTTTTGATCTCACAAAACTGCGAAATTTTTTTTGGGTCAGTGGTCTAGCATGGAATGGATGAAATTGAGTTTCTTCCATATGCGAAAGCGGATGGTTTTTCGTCTATATTTGCTTTTAGGAGAATAAAATTTTAGAGAACACATGTTTTAAGGTTTTTGGAAAAAATGGCCCATACCTGGGATATGACCACTTCTAGAATTGTTAGGGATGACTCATATCTTTAAAACTAAGGCAATGAGAAAGCTGCTTCGAAAGTCAAAGTTCTAGAGAATTAAATTTTAGAAAACACGTGTTTAACGTCTTTAGGGGAAAATCACCCAATCCTGCGATATGACCACTTCTAGAATTGATAGAGATGACTCATATCTCTAAAACAATGGCAGTTAGTAAGTTCCTTCCAAAGGCAAATTTGTGAAGAATAAAATTTTAGAGAACACGTGTCTCAGGGTTTTAGGGAAAAATGTCCCACTCCTGGGATATGACCACTTCCAGAATTGGGAGGGAAGACCCATATCTCTAGAACTATGACAGTTGGAAAGCTGCTTTCAAAGGCAAAGTTGTAGAGAATAAAATTTTACAAAACATGTGTTTCGGTGTTTTAGGAAAACTAGCCCAACCCTGGGATGTGACCACTTCTAGAATTGGGAGGTTTAACTCATATCTCTAGAACTATGACAGTTAGAAAGTTACTTTCAAATGCAAAGTTGGTGAGAATTACATTTTAGAGAAAGTAGCTTCAGGACTTTTTGGAGAAACTACATTGGTTCTATGTGGGAAATGATGGAACGTTTCGGCCTACGAAATGGTCTTAGATGTCATAAGACGTACTTCGATGAAGCCTTTGCCATTACCTTACGTTATTTCTGTGGATCTTTTAAATTCGTATATTTTTATAAGAACATAAAACATTGAATTGCTTCCTCATTTTTATTTCGATACGTTTGAGTCTTTTTGCCACATCTATTCTGATATGTACATACGGGCTTCGGTTATGTTTTTCTAAAAAGTAACGTAAGTTTGCAAAAGGATGCAAAATGATCAAAAAATACTACTTTCAACCGGATGCGACATGAGAGCCGCCGAGTTCCATCAGCCGCCGTCGATATATTTTAGTCTAGCCGTGCCGTGGCAAAAGTTTGCTTGGAAACCGGCTTTATGTTTTTTCTCTCAAGCCGAGTGGTAAGCGACCGTTTTTTTTTTGTTAACAACCGCCAACGTGTCTGCATGTGTAACTCCACGTCTACCTTTAGTGCGTTAACGACATATGTCAAAGTATTTTGGTTGATATTGTGGATGCTCAGAGACAGGACCGTTGAGGCCGATATATGTGGCTCCAAGGTCAGTCTCTGGGTGGCCAAAGGATGCCCCCAAGGAGGCATCCTTTCACCACTGCTGTGGTGTATAGTGGTGGACTCGCTCCTAAAAGAGCTGAACAACAAAGGTTTTCCTGCCCAGGGCTACTCGGATGACCTGACCGTTCTGATCAAAGGCAAATTCGAGAGCACCCTGGGAGACTGCATGAGGATGTCACTGAGGATAGTGGAAAGATGGTGTCGTGAGAAAGGTCTGGCACGTGAATCCAGACAAGACGAGTCTGGTGCTTTTTAGCAAAAGGCTCACAGGCTCTGAGCTTGTTGGAAAAGCGAGGCTTTTCGGAAAAGACATTGAGACGAGCGCCCAGGTAAAATATCTGGGGGTTACGTTGGACCGCAAGCTAAATTGGATTGCTCACATGGAAGACAAGGCCCAAAAAGCTCTAACGGCTTTCTGGATGTGCAGAAACGCAATCGGAAAGAGCTGAGGCCTATCTTCCAAACTGTGGATATATGAGGCGGTAGTGAGGCCCGCGATGAGCCATGGCTGCGTAGTCTGGTGGCCAAGACTAAATGTAGAGGCGGCGAAGGAGAGGCTGAAAGAAGTTCAGCGGCTGGTATGTGTGTGTGCCACTGGTGCCATGAAGACGAACAGCGGCCCTGGAAATTCTACTAGCGGTGCCATCTGCAGATATAGTAGGGAATGCAAAGCTTTCGCTATAGCGAACAGGTTGACGCAAAACGGATTGTGGACTTCAGGATTCTACACCGGGCATGGGAAGATCTAAAGTATGATTTCTGATCGTATTTTTCGAAAGGAACTTTGAAGCGATCTTCCCAGACAGGAATGAATGGGAAAATGGGTGGCCAACTACGTTACCTAGTAGCGAATGTGTTGGTTTAACGGATGGGTCGAAGAAGAGTGAAGGAACTAAAGCTGGTATATACCACCCAGGAACGGATACCAGAACTTGGATTCATCTAGGGAAGCTCTCTAGTATCTTCCAGGCGGAAACTTCAGCAGCACTTCTAAGTGCTCGTGAACTTCTGCAATAAGGACTGGGAGACAAAGATATAGTAATATGCACGGATAGTGAGGCAGCAATAAAGGCGCTGATATCACCCGTTGTGACTTCCAAGTTGTTGAAAGAATACAAGGAACACCTAAATCAGATAGGGCTGAAGAATCGGGTCAAACTGGTTTGGGTGCCCGGACATTCGGGAGTGGATGGCAATGAGAAAGCTGACGAGCTGGCTAGGACTGGCTCGACGGCTATCACATTCGGACCGGAACCACACATCCCTGTCCCGAAAGTGATAAAGGATTGGGTGAAGGCGGAACACGGTATGAGCTGGACAGCGTATGAAGGAGGAGTGCACACCAAGTGCTTCCTCCCCACTCCGAACGAGAGTGGACAAAAGAGCTCCTGACGATGAGCCGGGACCGAGTGAAGAGGATCGTGGGAGCGGTGACCGGCCATTGCGGGCTCAAGAAGCACCTAACGAAAATGAAGATTCTAGGTGACCCGGAGTGCTCCTGTGGCTTGCAAGAGGAAACGGGCCTTCACCTTATGTGCGAATGCCCCAAGTTCCTTCAGCTGAGGCACAGGACACTCGGCGACTATGTCGTCCACCCTTCGAGAGTGGCTGAACTAGGACCTATCACATTAGACAAATTCCTGGTCGGCACGCGAAGGTACTCTTGATTTTTACATGATGAACGGGATTGGGAATAAAGGGTCAAGAGACATGTGTTCGAGATCGAGAAATCGATTGTCCCAAAGTGATAATATCTAGAATTGTGATTTTCGTGACGCAATGCTTAAGCTGTCAAGCAAATGATATAATTAGTTTGACAGCTAATGCATCGTGTAATGAATATCACTATACTTTGACATAAGCCGATTACGCACTTATGGCGTCGATTGAAACCGCATCTTCAGCAAACACAACAATGCCAAGCGAAGTTTTCTCATTTTCCCATTATATAGACCAAAGAATCGATTATGGCATTGAGTTGCCAATTCTGAAGATGGTCGTTTTGGGTATTCGAGAGAAAATGTGAGGTCGAGGCTTCTACTGAGTACTGAGGTCGTATACGTAGCCGAAAAAATTTCAACATTGTTGCTTCAGGGGCGTTTTCGAATCTGGTCAAGTCAGTAGTTTTATATGAGAATCGTACGGAACTTTAAAATTTTAGGCCGTAATGAATTGTCTAAAACAACACAACTAGACCGAATGGAGGCTTAGGTGTAGGGTTCGTCCCGCCCATTAATGCATCTAAGGTTTTGCTCAATCAACATGAATGTAGGAAAATTGTCACCCTCACTGAATAGAATTTTCAAATCACTTTATAAAACCGCCAGACTCATTCAAACTTTTCCCACTTTAAAGTGACCGACAGTGGGTTACGTTACGTTACGTGTGTGTTTACGTCGTTGTTAACTTCGCAATGATGTTTTTTGAGTGACATTCTGACTGATCAAAGAGTTTGTTGTTGTTTAGATACAACTGATTTTCGCATTTTAAAGGTAAAAGAAAGCAGTCAGCTACGATGCATGATTTCATTTTAAATATTGACAATAAGGAACTCTTGATTGAGGTAAATGAACGCAAAAGTGCTCTCAATTATCGATTTGTAACAAAACAAATTAATGTTTAGATACTTCACCATTCCGTTGATTATTTAATTGGTTCCAAACCGAACTCAACAACCATCAAATCTAGTCATAAATTCGGATTCGCGAATCCCGACGATTTTGAATTTTCCGTTAAGTTCATTGCAAATATTTATAAACAATTCGTGTTGAAACAAGTCACAGAAACTGAATTGATTTTTCATTTCACACATTTGAACCACGACTTACAACAATCAACAGTTGATGTGATTAATGCGAGAAAACCAGAAGTGGAAGATTTTTTGGTGCGGGAATACAACTCCAGACACAACAGTTGCCTATCGTCATTTGATTGGGACTTGAAGTGGATAATGGGCAGCAGTACTATGTCCAATTTGCGAATGCAAATAGCTACGTTAAGTTTCAATTGTAGAATGAAAGACGGACAAATGGAAAATTTCTTTTTTGAAATGAACAGAAAAAAGTTAAATGAATTAATTCGAGTTCTAGAAGAATGTGAGAAAAAATTGCATGAAACAAGCAATGAGAATAAATAAAGGTAGGCAACTCGTTCACTTTGAAGATTTTATTCGTTTCCTAACAAACTTTGATGAGGACGCGAGTTTGGTTGAGTGACCTGAAAAAAGTTAGAATTTTTCAATGTCTCATTCCCGAACTCCCTAGTTTCCCCTCCAGTCTTTAGATTTTCGAGCGAATCGGATTGCTTGGCCTAGAATGGAGGTAGAAAAATTATTACTCGTTATTAGGATCCTTCTTTTGGATGGTACGGAAATTTGTTGGGGCCCACTCTCATCACCCACCGGCCTTGGCCCAATCTCACGCCGAGTTGAGAACTCATGCAGAATCGTTTTGTGAGAAGCCTCCAACCTTTAATTTCTTACAAAAAATACAAAATCCGGAAGAAAAAATCTGGAAATCTCAATGAAAGTTTGATCATAAATTCCGGATTTTGAGGTTTCTTATGGAAAAATTTTTATATTTATTTTTGGGCGGTTTTGCCTCCTCTACATCGCGCATGCTGCATCGTGACCCCATGCAGGCTGTCTTATGTGCATGGGGCTCTGCCGTAAATCCTGCTAAGGGCTCCGCTTTTTAGTCCCTGCAAGAAGATAAAAAAGATAAAAAGAAATGTTGCCGTTACTCCATATTTCGTTCTGGATTTTGAGGCTTCTGGATTTTGTACGATCATCTGGATTTCATAAAATTGTGTTATATATTTGGAGGGGGAAGCTCTACAGGTAGCTTTTAGAGGCTCTGTAACTTAGATCACTCAAGGGAGTATTCCGCAAATTGCTTCGTAATTGCGGAGACTGTTGCTACCACCCCATCTTCCCGCTTTTTGAACCCGCACGAAGTGCAAGGGTCCTATACGTTTACAACAAACAATTTTGTTGTCACAAATTTATCAGTTCGGGCGATCATGTTCATGATCTCGGAACACAGATCTTGCGATCCTTTGTTCCCAACTCAATCATCATTGAAATCACGCAAACCGTCTGACTCCAAGAAGCTGCCCAAAATACCAGGTCCAAGTTGGACATCATCTGATGGTTGCACGACGTAGTCTCCCAGCAGCCTGCGTCTCAGTTGAAAGAACTTGGAGCATTCGCATATCACGTGAATACCCGTTTCTTCTTCTGATCCGCACGCACATCTGGAGGTTGCCGAATGCCTCATCTTTTTCATGTGCCCGTGATGTGTAGATAAAATAAAAATCTGGATCGACGACTACACATTTGTAGCAGCACCGATTGACTTTATGGTCATGTCCACACTTTTCCACCCATTAGAGTGAATCCTTATGTGACTACCTCCACAGATAAATTATACTGTAATTAAAAAAGAATTCTACTTTGACCATTCTTAAGAAACGACATTGACCTTACAGTTCGATTTTGATTTTACATTTGACTTTCGTCTATCGACTATCGACTTGACTTTTGAAACAATTGTCTACCGACTCTCGGCTTGACCATTAATTGCATAACAATAGTGCCTTAATTAACATCCGCAGGTTTTTTTTTAGTTTGCATCCGCAGCGACTTCCAGCAAATATCTTCCTTTTGACCTGTCGCCAAATCCTTGACGTTAACTTCTTTGCTTCAATTCTCCGTTTGTCACTTTTCCTTTTCACGACGCCAACAACTAATTGCTTCGTTTCTCCGTTCGTCGTTCATCTTCATTTGCTCAGACCAGGTTGGCCTTTAGGTTGCACAAATCTGTACCTTCCGCAGTTACCACGAAAATTTCTCCTGAGCCAACTCGAGCGTTCTACACTTTGTCTACCAAATTAATTAGCAACAAATAGTATTGTCTGGGCCCATAACATATTGGAAGTAGTGGAATGGCTGCAGGATATTTCGGATAGAGCTTAATAGCCGGACCTCCAATAAAACACGACTTTGCCTTACGGCTGTTTATTGAAAAGTGACTTAATACAATTTTTATCATATTTTCTGATACGGAGTCTTTGGTTATGTTTTTAAAATTAAATTCATTGCATGCGCCCTTGTCTTTCTAATGCAATTCCTCATTTACTCTCAACACAAATTTTGTGTTTAGATCTTATGCCATCCCAATTTTTTAGACGAGGGAATCGAGAATTTGACCTCGAAGATGAGCATCGGGCGAAAGCGTATAATTTTCAAATTTTAAGTTCATTATCAATCCCACATAATTGAATGCGCGTGTAATGTAGTAAAGTAATGGATGAACGCAGATAGAATATTGGTTTTTTCAGCAAAGTCTAAGAGTCATATGAGTGGAAGTAACTGACTTTCGCGAAAAATGTCGCGCACTTGGAAATTGTGTCGATTTAGGATATGGATCTCTACCACTTCTTAACTCCCATGAATTTTTTCGACATTTTTGAGTTATTTGCTTTATGAGTAATATCTCACTCATAACGCAAATAACTCAAAAATGTTGTTTCCTATATTTTGGAATTTCTAGCAATTCTTTACGTATGCCAGATTTTTCTGGCGGCCGTGGTTTCTAAAATTTGGCATCTCAAGAAGAATATCTGGTACTAGAATGTGGTGCAAGGTGACACCTTCGAAGGCTTTTTAGATTTATCAATTTTTGACGACCTATTGTTGGTCTTGAAACACAGATCCTGGGATCCTTTGTTCTTTTTACCGTTCATCATATAAATCATTATGTGAGCCTTCCTGTCGCTTCCAAGAACCGTTTCAAAATGACAGGTCCACATTTGATAGCCTCAGATGGTCTCACAGTGAAATTCCCAAGAATCCTGCGTCTCATTTGGAGGAATTTAGGGCAATCACATATCACGTGTATGCCCGTTTCCTCTTCTAATCCGCAAGAACTTCTTGGGGTCTCCGACAACCGCATCTTATTCAGGTGTCGGTTCAGCCCACAATGCTCAGTGGTCGCCCCTATTACCTTCTGATACGATCACGGTCCATTTTGATAAGGTCCTTGGCCCATCTTTCATCAGGTTTCGGAAAGAATCGCTTCGTATGCGAGCCTCCATCATACGCTTCCCAGCGTTCTGCGTGTCTCCGTCGCACCCAGTTGCTTAATGCATCATTGCATAGTGCCTGGGGTATTGGTAGACGTGGCTCCACACCGTTTGTTGTGGTAGCGGAGCCCACCCTAGCTAGCTCATCTGACCTTTCGTTTCCCTCCACGCCAGAGTGTCCAGGTACCCAAACCAAGGTAATCTGATTACTCAGTCCCATGTAGTTTAGATAATCCTTTCCCTCTTTCATCAGCTTGGAGGTCGAGGTGGGTGACATGAGCGCCCTAATCATCTCTTTACTGTCCGAACAGATAAAGATCTCTCTTCCCTGCGTCCCCGCCGGCAGTGATTCTTGAGCTCCCATAAGAGCAGCGTAGACCTCTGCTTGGAGGACACTGGAAGTTTTGCCCAAATGGAACCAACTGCCATGTGCAGTGTCTGGATTGTATATTCCAGCCACTGCTCTTTCTACGGCCTTGGATCCATCAGTGAAAAAAAACTTTCGCATTTCTAGGCAAACAGGTCATTCTTGTCTGCTCGGAAATATCGCTTCAAAACGCCTAGTGAAGTCAGTTACTGGCACCCTTGGCATGTCAAAAATCGGGTCCGAAATAACGTCCCTAATTCTGCCATGCCCTAAACGGAAGTACGGGGCACATAAGCCTGACTGCCCTATCCTATCCGCAGTGGCGAAAGCTCTGGCCTTAATTACTAAGTCCGAAGGCTTACAAAGCCGCCGTTATCAGTTAAAACTCAATCACAACAAAAACCCCTTTTAGAAGGGAAACGTGACGCAAGTCTCTTTGTTTCTTCTTCCAAAACGACTGATATCAATTGGAGTGACGCTTACAGCTTTGAAACGCAAAACAAATTTTTGGAATGTTTTAATTTTTGATTAAAAACTGCGTCACAAATGCCAGACCCCTCTGTGTTATAGCCTTTCTACGCTTTCAGCTTTCATAAGCAAAAATTTGATTTGTCATATAATGTCAAATTTTTGCGTTGTGAAAGCTGAAAGAACAGAGAAACTATAACACTGGGGGGTCCGGCATTTGTGACGCATTTTTTTAATCAAAAATGAAAACATTCCAAAAAATTTTTTTGCGTTTCAAAGCTGTAAGCGTCACCCCAATTGATATCAGTCGTTTTGGAAGAAGAAACAAAGAGACTTGCGTCACGTTTCCCTTTTAAAAATGAAAAAAAATTCTTTTTTTTTGAGCCGCCGCCGCCAAACCGAAGCGCTACTACTTCCATGGGCGAAAATGATCCCCTCAACTTCCTCTACAACAAATCAAAAGTTTTTTTTTGAGTTCCCGCCTATTTTGCGCCATTTTGGCGGTCACCCTGATACACTACACACCCAACCCAACAATTTTCCCTTTGACACCAAACCTCTATCTCGAACACCCGACCTTGTCTCATACGAAATGTGCTACCATACACATTACACACACAAACACATACATATGGGCTTTATATGGCGCCTTCTAAGAGCCCTGGCGCCCAAACGAGACCGGTACCCCCCTTTTTTAAAATCTCATATGGCGTAGAATGCCACCCCGTAGGTCCCTGCAAAATTTCAAGAAAAGTTATCGAGCCGTTTTCGAGCACGAGCCAAAAAAGTTTTTCACAGTTTTTCATACAAATGGCCCTGGAACTAACGAACTAACTAACTAACTAACGTAGGATATTTTCATTTACTTTGGCTTCCATGGAAGGAACATGTTGCACAGGAAATTGCAATTTTCAAAAGGTCATATATCCGGAACCACTGGACCGATTTTGGTGATCAAAAAGTCGATTTCAATCAAAATTTTACAAGGAATCCAATGAACTAGGTCTCAGGGTGGTACGACGCAAGCGTAAAAAGTCAAAACTTGCTGTATATATGGTTCCGAAGTCTACGAAAAAAAAATTTCTGAATTTTTTACTCGTGTGGGGACTTGCGTCACGGGAGCATCGCTACAACGCGCCCATGATGTTAGAAAGTGGAAATGTGACCATAGTCTTTGTGGGACTTCACCTGAAAACATCCTCCCTAAAAGATACGCCGCACAAACTAAAGGGGTGTGAAAGTTGAAAGAATAGAAAAATTTGTTGTTTGATGACAATGCTGTTTGAACAGATTTTTTTGCATATCGAAGCACCAAGGTGCGTTCAGGTTCATTGACCAATTTTCTGAATTCAAAAATTCCAATTCATTGGTTAAGAACTTCTCCAGTTGGTGTGATACTTCTTGAATTTCCATTGTAAACAGAAATGACATACTGTGTCGATTTCTTTCGTAAGACCTTGACTTTCAGTCAAGAGAATAAAGCGTCACCCCAAATAATATCGGCAGTTTGGATTTAGTTAAAACATGTTGAAGGACAACGCTTGGAGTTGGTGGAATACTTAGACGGTTTCACGGCACGCTATTGAATTGAAATTAATTGAATTGAAAAAATGATATTTTATTAAGAATCATAAAGTTTTAATTTTCAAACACATATTCTCCCGTTCAGCTCACCTCTTACTTAAAGTAGAAAAAAAAAACATAAATTACTTTCGTTATCTTTACGATCTGAAAATATCTGTTATGTTAAACCAAGTCCCTATTTTCGGCACCATCAAAAGCAAATCAGGAATGTCATTAAGCTTTAGATACAAACGTAGTAAAAGAGATGCGTGTGTATTCTTTCAACAAGAAAATACTTCATAAACATTGGCGCCCAACAATTTAACTTTATCCGAAACTAAGTATAACGTCACAAGTGACGTAGATAAACTAGCTGGTCGTACGTTAACATTAAAATGCTTTCCGCCCAAACCGTTCACAATCGGAATCAATTTGGCCAATGGCAATTGAACGGAATTTATATTTGGCAAGGTCGATGACACATTCAAATCGGCTTTGGACGTACTTGGTATTGCAATTGAATTTTCATTGACAATATCCATACCAGTCTTCTTAAGCGGTTCATAATAATAGTCAGCGATGCTATCCATGACAATGGAAAATCCACGACTCACATTGTATGTGTTCAAACTAGACGCCTCGTCGCTCTCAAGCATGTCCAATGTTTCGGTGTACATTTTGGTTAGCAGTTCCGTTTCGTTGGGAATATTCAGTTCTTCTTGCAGAATGTACTTCCCCAAAGAACTGTTCGGACCTTCCACATCACTATTCACAGCCATTTGAATAGACCAAAATATTTGTTCCGTATCGGCGAGGCTAAGATTCTGTTTCAGCTCGTATAGTCCAAGGACTTCACGAACTTTTCGTTCGATTAATGCAACCAATTTCTCAATACCTTCTTCCAACAGATGTTGACTCAAGGACAAATATCGTTGTTGATTTTCTTTCGTCAATTCCGTTTGACCTTCTGCTATTGTGTCTTTGTACAAATATCCACCCAAAATGTTCAATTGTATTCGTAGCGACACCACCAACATGGAACAGGCGTAGACCAGAGTGGTAAGGCGTGTGAAAGCTTGCACTTTGAGTTCGTTCCATAATTCCACTTTCTTTTCTGGACTCTCGCGAATCTGTTGTAATATGGTGTCTGTGTTGAGTCGCTTCAAAATTTTATCGCATAATGCTGGTGCTACACCCATTATTGCTGCAAATTTTTTATTAGTTAGTCGATTGATTTTCTTATGTGCTGTAGAAATTTTATCGGACACGTAATTTATACGGGAGCATATTAGTCCACCCACCCCACGGCAAAATAATGGACGTTGTTTTTCCATCTCTATATCCCGGATTTATATCGGAAAAATCGACCAGCGTAGACCCCACGACTCTATAAAAAACAATTTAAAAGTCTTATGCCTGTCTAGGTGGTCTAAATGCCGTTGCCGAAAAACGGACGCGTCAAAAATATGTAGAAAAGCAGCGACACTTATGAATAATAAACCATTGTCATGGGTATAGGAAAGTAGCGATAGAGTGGAGTCAAAAAAGTTAATTTTGGACCTAAATCATCGGAATCACTGATCCGTCTATGCACCCTTCACCGGGCAATCACCAATGATTCACCGTGAATGAATCACCAATAAAATTCACCGAAGAATGACAGATGATTCACCAGTGAAACATCGATAATTCCACAGTGAATAATCTGTGATTTCACTGTGAATCATCTGTGATTCCACGTGAATAATCTGTGATTACACGGTGAATCATCTGTGATTCCACTGTGAATCATCTGTGATTCCGCTGTGAATCATGTGATTCCGCTGTGAATCATCTGTGATTCATCTGTGATTCCACTGTGAATCACCTGTGATTCCACTGTGAATCACCTGTGATTCCACTGTGAATCACCTGTGATTCCACTGTGAATCACCTGTGATTCCACTGTGAATCACCTGTGATTCCACTGTGAATCACCTGTGATTCCACTGTGAATCACCTGTGATTCCACTGTGAATCACCTGTGATTCCACTGTGAATCACCTGTGATTCCACTGTGAATCACCTGTGATTCCACTGTGAATCAGCTGTGATTCCACTGTGAATCAGCTGTGATTCCACTGTGAATCAGCTGTGATTCCACTGTGAATCAGCTGAGATTCCACTGTGAATCACCTGTGATTCCACGGTGAATCATCTGTGATTCCACGGTGAATCATCTGTGATTCCACGGTGAACCATCTGTGATTGCCCGGAGACTGACGGATGGACAGGAAGGGTGAACGAATAAAGTAGATATCGCTACTTAATAAACGAGGATGCCCCATTCTTATGACGATTAGGACATGACCCGGATATACAAAAACTCCATAAAAACAGGAAACAGTTAGCGGCCATTCACGCGACGTCGACTTATGTCAAAGTATACAAAATTTCGTGGTGAAATTCACAATATGTGATGCGAAGAAAAATTGCGTCTTTGTCAGCATATTTACTTCACCATAAAATTTCGTATACTTTGAAATAGGCCTACATCACACTAAGCACGTGGATTCAAGATACAATCAACTTGCATTGAGGGAGTGTATCACTATGTCCTCACTCTCGTTCCTCACTTGGAGATCCGAGTTTTAATGGTCCAAATTTTAGACAATCCAAACTTTTGTTGTCGAAACTTTTCGGAGTATGTGGAATGTGTGTGTAGAATGTGGAATCAAATTTGAAATGATGAAATTTTAGAACAGTTCGAAACTATGTCGAAGGAATAGGAAATACTAAAGAATTTTCTTCATGTACACATCACTCCTGTGCCTTAACAGAGATAGATTGCAAAGCTCTGCCCACCGCAAGGGAATTGATAGGACGTCGATGAGTATCCTAAAAGTGATCCCATAGAAGAGAAGAGATATTGGCCTATATTTTAAGAGCTGCTTTCCTTGGGAAGACCTATAAGTTTGCAAGTAGCTTCGTAGAGGCTTTTCTTATTTTTTTTTTTTTTTTCAAAAATTTCTGATGTTTAATTAGGAAAAAATGTAGTCAAAAGATTAAAAGTCGAACCACTCGTGAGAGGCACAATGCGTACTCGATGAGAGGGAAAGTTGAACTTCAGTCTTAAACTGAGATCAAAACTAATAACAATCTTATGGATCTCTGTTAAGACTCTCATTGCCATGTCGGTAAAATGTTGACAAAATATCGACAATAACGGAATGTGCGCACGTTTGTGTCACATGATTTGTACATCGAAATCATTTGTTGGTAACGAGGTTGGTAACACAACAAAATACACACCTTGATTGCAAGTTCGTTCGGTTGATTCGAAGTGTTGTGATCTCCGAGTTCGTTGAATAAATTCACGAGTCTGATCTTCTTGGAATTGGCGTAACTTTCGTTGGGCATATTGCAATGCTAACGCACCACCACCGACGATCACACCGGTTACAATGAATTTCCTTTTGTGACGCGACAGAAAGTCTTTAACGCTTGAAAACATGATAATTATCCTTTAATTAAGTTGAACGTAGCAAACGGAAATATGTTAATTTCTCAACAGAAACATATTGCGCACACGGATACCTGAAAATGAAAATCTTTTGTTGGTTTTACAAATTTTTATTATTTATTTAAAATATGAAGTCAATCAATACATGAAATGTGTCAGTTTTCCCACAGATATTTTTAGCCTGATTCAATGTAAACGAACATAGTAATTGCTTTATGCAGTTTTCATAATACAACTTTCGAGTCATTTATTATGCACATACATCATGAACATCAACGACTTCATTATCGAAAGATAAAACATTTCTCATGAACTAAAACCATATCTAATTTCAAAACGAATGCGGTGTCGGGTTCAGAGTTCACATAACTAAATGTTTTCAACGAAGTTGCTTGTTGGACAAAAATAAATGTTTCGTTTACATTGGACAAAAGTTTCACGAAAACTACGACTTATCGAAAAATGTCTCTAATGGTCACGTGTTTTTATCATATAGGGTGGAATTATGTGTTTGCGTTTACATAAGAAAATAATTTCAATTTACCTGAGATAGTTCAACCTGAATAAATAGAAATAATCCAAATTGTCACTGCCCCTAAGCTCACACAAAAGATAGTTGTTTACGTTGTTTTTATAAAAAAATGAAAAGCTTTGACAATTGCTACCAGGTCGTTTAATAGCATAAAATCGTACATCAAACGAACTCCATCATGTGTGCTTTTTTTTCAAAATATCGGTTTTGTCGACATTATTCGCTTCAAAAACCTTTGGATTTGACCCGTGCGCCGGTCAAAAATTATCGGTGGCGGTGCTACAACTACATTTTTTAAAAGCCAGCGACCACACCTGAAGACAATTTATAGAAATCCCTGCGAAATACAAAATATTTTCCAGTAGCTTCGGCGCACTTTTTTAATTCATTGCGTTAGGTAAAGCCATTTAATTTTTTACAGAATTCTTATGAAAAATGTGTGCGGATTTTTATATATTAACGCGACACCAGAAAACCTCCACAACAAACAGATACATAATTTCGACTGCTATGAAATTGTGTAGTCGGCTTACGAGTCTTTTATTGATATCTTAAAGCCAAAGTAAAGAAAAGTTCGACTTTTAGTGAAATTTTCTTCCCCTCTATAATCATAATACAATAGAACCGTGCGCCGCGCCGGCTCAATCCATCCTGTTGTGCGTTAACGGCTTATGTCAAAAGATAGTGGTTTTCATAACGCAATGGTCCAGCTGTGTAGCAAGTAAGGCCATTAGTTTAACAGCTTTATCATCGCGTCATGAAAATCACTATAATTTGACATAAGCCGATGACCCACTATAGGCGTCATCTTTCAAATTTTGACTCAAAGCAAACTTCATAATTTTATTCTTTTCAATCTTTTCAATTTGATTTGATCAGGAGAGTGTCACTCTTGATTTGAACTGTACAAATGTTATTCAAAGTGAAATTGGCTGCAATTACGAACGAAGCTAACTTCATTGCGAGAAAATCAGCTGATTTTTAAATTTGTGAAAGTAGTCAGGCGATATTGGTAAGTTTGTATATTAGATCAGCTGATTTGCTTGTAATGATTAGCTACGATAGCAACCGCTGCTAACTTCACTTTTAATAGTATTTGAATGTTCGGTTCAAAACAAACGACTGTCACACCCACCCGGATTGGATGAAGGAAATGTCAAAATTGCAAACAACTTCATGTTGAATAGCAAATATTGAAGAACTGTCATTACATGTCACCCCATGTCACCCGGGTGGTTAATCCAGTGGTTTTGATCTTTGCAAGAATTACTCAACGTAAAGTTTATTGCAAAAAATCAGCTGATCTCATTCATATATATTAACCAAAATTATGACTTCATTAAAGAGCTAAAAAATCAGCTGCAACTGCAAATAACTTCACGTCGATTATTACTTGCAAAGATCGAAACAATAGAGCGTCACCAGCGAAGTTTCTTCAAAGTAGATGTTGACGTTTAAACAATGAACACCAGGGTAGATTGCATAGAACCTTGAAAATGTCAGCGAGCTTCACGTTTGAGCAGGAGCTTAAGCAAATATGGTTTTCAAATTGAAGCTAAGTAACGACTTTCCCGTTTCTAACAAACAAGACTAACACCACTTACCGTATTCTATGTTTTGATATTTTTTAAGCTCCAAAAGTTTAAAATGCTAAAATACTTCTAACACAAAACCGCCATTAAAAAAATCGATCGACGCACGCGTCTATCAGACATTGCATTTCTGCGACCACTACGGCAATCAAAGCGTCCGCCGTAGACATTAATAGTTTATATATAAATGCATTTTTATCTAATTTCTAATTATTTTTAAAATTAACGCCAACATTGCATTAAGATAACAATAATTAAGTTTACCAATCTAAGTTGAAACATTCCTTATCGCATATATGGAAATAGGTTCCATTTTTGTTAGTATGTAAACAGAATGTAAAAATTGCAACAAAAGTGTAAAAGATTGGTCGGATATTGAATCTACAACTCTTTTGGCTTTTAATTGAACAGGACTTACGTCATAAAATTGTAAGTCACATAATTTGCTGTCACGTTTTTTCGCGCAAATGTCAAACTTAAAACTGAGATAGCAAATGTATGTGGCGTACAACTTCTCGGTTACCTTCTACATAAAGAGTTACCCTAAAAAAAGTTGAAAAAATTCCTATCGCGTCACCCAAGTCTAAAAATTTTTATTTTTTCATTCTGATTCTTTTGATGGCATAAATTTTGTTGACTTTCTTGAGGGTGAGAGGAGAGTTTTGGGGTCACTCTTTACTAGTCCGAAAGGTTTCATCAGCTATGCTCAGCTTCAGCCTGCTCAGCCTTTGTTAATATCAGTATAGCTGACAAAACCGGTCATATTAATCATGGGCGCGCGGTAGTATCGCGCTTGTGACGCAAGTCCCCATACGATCAAAAAAATCAGAATTTTTTTTCGTAGACTGCGGAACCTATATACAGCTTAGTTTTGATTTTTTTCCCTTGCGTCGTACCCCCTTAAGACAAAGTTTATTGGACTCTACGTAACAACACAGAACAGAAAAACTATAACATACTGGGTGGTCCGGCATTTGTGATGCATTTTTTTAATAAAATGTGAAAATATTTTGAAAGATTTTTTGCGTTTCGAAGCGTTAAGCGTCACCCAAATGGATATCAGTTATTTTGGAAAAAGGAACAAGGACTTGCGTCACAGTTTCCTTTTAAAAGGGTTTTTGTTGTGATAAAGACTACAATAGGGAACCCCAAATTTTTTTTTGTAGTTTGATCCGTAGAATAATGAAAGATAAACCGTTGAAATGGACATAGGAAAGTAGCGATAGAGTGAAATCGAACAAGTCGATGACTGATTGTGGTGCAACTAGGTGCAGCGAGGTGCAGCTAGATGCAGTAACCCTGCAAATATCTTGTCGTGTCTGTCAATGTAACATTTCACTCTTTTGGACTGTTACATAAAACTATCTCACTCACTCGATCTACACGTCACGCATATGAGGCATTTGTTAGCACTACTAATTTGACAGGGAAGGTGCAGTGAGGTGCAGCGAGGTGTGGTGCACAGACGGAAGGACGGACAGGATGGGTGAAAACATAAAGTAGCTACTTAATGAAGAAATTGTATTTCTCGCAATCTTACCTTACTCCAGAAGCGATGAAATTTTAAGGATAGCAATTCGAATCCCATCCACAATAAAGTTAGCAATGAAATATTAACGCAGTATTTTGCGATAATATAATTCATTTGAATTTACTTACATTTCCGGCGAAAAAAATTAATTTATTTGTAATGATTAATGATAAGCTTTAAAACACCATAATTAGTTAAAACACCTTGGCGTTCTGCGACCCCACGTATATTTTCGTTACAATTACAAATATTTCACATATTTGAATGAATCAGATATTGAGTAACTCCTTATATGGATAACATTTTCGACTCAACCTCAGTCCTCGCACTCTTAGCACGGCCCAGACTAATAACACAGAACAAAATAGCCCCTGATAAAAAAGAAGAGAGTAATAACTGCACAGTTATTTTTCATTTGGGGGGTTCTGCCAACTCCCTCCGCGGATGCGACGGCGAGCTAAATTATGCCCTACATGCGGCGTTACGTTCTGAGACTCTCCCCCAAACCTCACAGCTCTGTCATAGCGTGAGCTACAGTTTGCTAACGTTTATAATTACGGGGTTATTTGGTCTGTTGTTATTTAGTCCCGAGTTAATTAGCCCGGAACTACGTTGTCCGGTGTTTTAGTTTGGAGTTATTTTCGGCAAGTTCGGCAAATCTGCCTACATGTGATTGGCAAATGTGACCACTTCCCTAACCTGTGTATTATGGCGTTATTCACATCTCGGCACATTTCGACACAAAGTTTTCAGATGTGCAAGAGATGTGAGGAAATGTGCGACGGGTACGACAAATGTGCCACTTGAAAAAAAAAAAAATTCACATTTGTGAGGCAAATGTGACTCACATATGTGAAAACAAATGTGGAAATGTGAAAACACATGTCCACATTTCTTACACTCAGAACGAATTTTCCGATGAAAAAAGCAGACTGGCACAACAAATGTGGCAAATGTGCAAGAAATAAAAAAAACACAACAAAATACTGATCGCTTAATACGTCGACGAAGCCTAAACGGACGTACGTAAAATTCACGAAAAATAAATTTGGAAATGTATGTGAGAGGTTGGAATCGACATAGTGCTAAAATTTTCAAAATTTCGCAGATTGGTTGTGAAATAATGAGTTCAGACAAATATACCCGCTGAAAAGAGAACGTTTCCACACATTTGTATTTTCGAAAAACTTTTTCAAATATAGACGATATTAATGAACTGACAAAGTTCAGTAGTATTTTTCATTGAAAAGTAGCATTTCCCGCAACTCCCAGATGGCGATGTGAAATTTTATTCACAATATTTTATATAAATTATTAATTCCACTATGAAATAATTTGATTTGTAAGGGGCTGTCCACAAATTACGTACGCGATTTTTTGATATTTTTGACTACCTCCCCCCCCCATACACTTCCCTACGAATTTTGAAACCCCCTCCCTCCCTGTCGTGTACTTACGATTTCACATCAGAATATTCCACGTCGTTTATATTCAACCAGTCGGCTTCCTCTACATCGTCTCGGGCTATAATTGCCAACAGTTCGTTGGCTCGAAGAGCGTCGATACATTTCGGTCGCACTTTCGGAACGACTGTCTCCTTCTCATGTAAATTTTATTTGGGTTCTTTCAGCATCACCAGGCTCGCAAAGTTTTTCCCACATTCAAAACACGTTCGCGAAATGATAATTTTCGACACTGAAGGGCAGTACACATCGTATGGAACTTTTCCATACACGCCGAGAACAATCGGCGGAGACATGAAGGTGAAATTACGGAACAATTGAAACAGGTTGCTTCGTAATGTGCCACAGCAATCTTCGTTTCGACATTTCACGATTTGTGTGACATACTGACTCGTTTGAACGTGCTGGGATTTCCACCTTGCGTCCTTTTCTTTCAGATCTTCAACATCGATCTCAGAATAGATTATTTTATGTTAATTTCCAGCCCGAAGTGAAATAAAAAAAATTCGATGAAAATGACTGAGTCCGTTTCTAACCTGCTGCGTTGAGATGCAGTCCGAAATGATCGTGTTGTAATATGAGACCTGCCAACTCACGACTGAGAGGAGCCATTCTTCTTTCCACTCTGTTGAAACAACTTTTTTTATCGATTTCGATGGTAATGATAGTAATCCAGATTTCATAACGCAGAGATGTAATAGAAAATCGTTTAAATTTTTCGTCAACTTAAAATATTTCAAAAAAAAAACTATTTTAAATAAATACATGAAATGGATGTTATGATTCAGTTCATTTTTTCGTACGTACAACCGCGCTCGACCCCCCCACCCCCCACCGTACACTTCCGTACGGTGGGGGGTTTGGTCATTTGAAAATGATGTTAAAATTGACATCGGGACATCAAAATACAAAAGTTTGACAGGTTTGACAGTGCCTACAATTAAATCAATTTCATTGGCTGGGACCAGGGGCGTGACAGTCTTTTATTTCGATCTTTGCAAGTAATATTCAGCATGAAGTTAGCTGCAGTTGCAACCGAAGTTAACTTCATTGCAAACAAAATCAGCTGATTTCATTCATAAATTTACAAAAATCAGCTGACTTCATTGAAAAGTTCAAAAAACAGCTGATTTCGGTTGCAATTGCAGCCAACTTCACGTTGAGTATTAGGGGTCATTCATAAAGGATGTCACGCTTGCTATAAAGTCCATATCTCCTAACTGGTCAGAGATTTTGTTATAGTACTCCGGCTATCCCCCCAAACACCCCCCCCCCTATTTGGGGGGGTAGCCAAAGTTCTATAAACAGAATTTACTGTCCTGACTGAGTTATTACCTTTTTATGGATACTCATTTTTTATAGCAAACGTGACATCCTTTATGAATGACCCCTTACTTGCAGAGATTGAAAGCAAAGACTGTCACGCTCTTGGCTGGGACTGCTTTCATAACTACTGTAAATCCCGAAAACAGACGATAGAGTACAGAATGTGTTTTCATTGTTCTATTTTCTACGTTTATGTTCGATTTCATGACCTTTCATGATGCAATTGTCTCAACTGTCAAATCATTATAGGAATTTTCTATCGCAAAACTGGAATTGCTGCAACTGCCAACGAACAGAAGGATAAAAATATAGAGGGCCTATTCATATGAAACTGGACAGTCCACTATGTTCGTCACTTTCATACATATTCTGTATTTCGTATGTTTTCGGCATAAACCGGCTGAACAGTCAATAGCAACAGCTCAAATAGTTGGTAACTGATCCGAATTCGGATATGAAAAAAGAATAGTTGACACCACGCACGTTTTTGGTAGAAATCATTTGACGCTTTAAATACACATTATTTAAAATGTCTAGAGTAAGTATGTAGTTAACTCATGGCACTGATAGCGTATTTGAAAACTTACGAGACTTTTTTCACGAAAAATTGACTGGTTTCAATGAAAGAGAACCTGAGAACAGATGTGTATGTGTGATGAATTCTTGTCTCTTTTTAATAGATACTCAGCTCTTCTGTTTTACACTTGAACTTATGTCTCTCTCTTGATTTTACGCAACGCAAATAAATTCACAACTTTAGCCCGTCTAGCGATTATCAATATGGCGAAATCTCGTAATGTCCACAGGACAGACAATCACATTTTATCCACTTATAGCTCATACCAATCATTTTGAGATAACGATACGGACACACATTCTCTAAGACACAAACTGGCATGGCATATTCACAGTGTTAGCGACATGGTCGATATGGCGAATTACATCTGTAGATATGGTAGATTTGCGGTTTTGTGACAACTCTACAAATTTTTGCGTGTGTAGGCCGTGTAGACATATGCGCAAGTAATTTGACAGTTTTCACAATCGCCACTAATAGAAACAAGAGTGTAACAAAGTTAGTTTTATCACAAAAAGAAGTTTTTTTTAATTCTACTGCAAAATGGCACACTACAAGGGAGCTGCTAGCGAAGCTGGCAGAGCGATGCAGCTTATGAAAAAAAGGGAACAAGCGCAACAAGAAATTGAGTTCAGAAAGAAGAAAATTGAGGAAGACCTTCGTATCAACAATATTGAAAACAAATTTGCCAGCCACTATGATGCCGTCGAACAGCAACTCAAATCATCGACTATTGGTCTGGTCACACTGGATGAAATGAAGGCGAAACAAGAAGATATTGTTCGTGAACGTGAGAAAAAGTTGGCACAGAAGAAAGAGCAAAAAGACCGAGAAAAACTGAAAGCATTGGAAGCAAAACAGGCTGAGAAAAATAAACAAAAACAGCAGATTCATGCGTTGTCCTTTAGTTTGGATGATGAGGAATATGACGATGACGAAGTTAAGCCTAAGAAGCCATTCAAGTGGATAAAAGATGATGATGATTTGGCCATTCCAACAAAGAAAGTGAGGAAAAATCCTGACGTGGACACATCGTTTCTTCCTGATCGAGAACGCGAAGAAAGGGAAAACAAAGAACGTGAACTCTTGCGCCTAGAGTGGGTGGGACAGCAGGCTACACTAAAGGATCAAGAAATAACCATAACATTCAGTTACTGGGACGGATCGGGTCATCGTCGTTCCGTTACAATGAAAAAGGGGAATTCCATTTATCAGTTTTTGCAAAAATGTCTGGAAGTTTTACGAAAAGAGTTCAGTGAATTGAAGACGGTTATGGCTGATCAATTGATGTATGTGAAAGAGGATCTCATACTTCCGCAACATTACACCTTCTACGATTTTATTGTAACCAAAGCTAGGGGAAAGTCTGGTCCTTTATTCCAATTCGATGTACACGACGACATTCGTATGATAAGCGATGCAACGATTGAGAAAGAGGAATCACATGCTGGTAAGGTATTGCTTCGTTCGTGGTACGAGCGCAACAAACACATATTTCCGGCAAGTCGTTGGGAGCCTTATGATCCAACAAAGACATATGACAAATACACCATTAAGGATAAGAGTAAAAAGTAATAGATTATTGTAAATTAACTTTTGTGCAATTAAATTTTATTTCCCTGTCATCGCCTCTTTTAAATTAGCTGGAATGAGATTGATCACATTTTGGTGATCCACTGTTTTGGCTGTTGCAATTACGCCCAGTTTGTTCAGATGGATAGCTTTCTCTCCGTATGAATAATGGTTACCCATAACGTCAGTTAGAACTCCACCATGGGCTTCTAAAATCGCCTCGGGTGCACATGTGTCCCATTTCTTACATCCTGGACTAGCGAAAATGTATGCATGAGCTTTTCCTTCAAGTAACTGCAAAATGTAATGAGATTTCATTAAAGAATTGATAAAGTTGACATTTACACAATGTAAGTGCAACATGAACTCCACACCCATCGATGGTTCTATCGGAGAAATTCGGCCCAATCTTTAGATATGGTAGAATTGGTAGGGATGACCCATATCTCTAGAACTTTGAGAGTTGGAAAGTTGCTTCCCAAGGCGAAGTTGTAGAGAATTAAATTTTAGCGAACACGTGTCTCAGGGTTTTGAGGAAATATGGTACAATCCTTGGGATATGGCCACTTCTAGAATTCGGAGGGATGATCCATTTTTCAACTTCCATCAGGTTTTTTATATTTTCCGGTTGTTCTCGACATGAGTGAGGTATTCAAGTACGAGAGATAAACTTACAAAAGTACTGATATCCGCACAAAAAACTCCTTACAGAGGACTCCCGACCCGTATAGCGGAAATTTGGTCTAACATCTAAAGACAAAAGTCAGTAGAGTCGACCGCCACCGAATTATGTAAAAAATATGAATTCTTTGCGCTAATTTGGAATCTGTTAAGTCTTTAGGTCAGAATGACGATTCTTTGTGTCAGAAAATTTTTTTGTAACGTTACAACTTTGGATGTCTGGGTGCAAACAAGCAATCTCTGGTGTGCCAGATTCACCCGCTTGTGGAATTCAGCACAGTGCTAAATTCACCCTACGGTAGGGAATTTGGCACAGTGTTAAATTCACCCTATGGGAGGGAATTTGGCACAGTGCTAAATTCAACCTATGGAAGGGAACTTGGCACAGTGCTCAATTCACCCTATGGGAGGAAACTTGGCACAGCGCTAAATTCACCCTATGGGGGCGGAATTTGGCACACGGAGTAAACATCTATAAGATCATTTCAATGCAAGGAGAGGTCAAAAACTAAAATTCGTGTGCCAAAATTATGATGAGTGTGCCAAAACAATAAATTGGATTTCGTGTGCCAAAAATGCGTGTTCCAGCTACCAAAAAGTGTTTACAAAGGTTCAGACAGTGTGCAGTGGTCTGTTTTAGGGTACTGGGAACATGAAAAATGAGATTGGAACCCGCTTTTTTTGGCGTTTTATTTTTATGGCCTGCGGCGCTAACTACTCACCTCTAACTTTGAATATAAACATTTTATTCTTTTCTGTAAACATTTATTTTGAATATGCGGCGAGCTTTATTTTTCGCCTTGCGGGCCGTGCGGATGACCCCCAAAGTATACCAAACACACTTCCACACGCTTAGCACACAACTTTTAGTGATTGGCAAACGGATTCTACTTTTGGCACAGGAATTCCAATTTTTCATATTCCCAGACCCCCAAAGTGTACCAAACACCACTTTTGGCACACGAACTCCAATTTATATCATAATCAAACCCGCAGAGTACACAAATACTCACTTCATCACACTTGGCCCACACCTTCCACTGATTGGCACACGAATTCCAATATTAGCGAGATTTTATCGCACACAACTTTTCCCTTTCTGCACACACATTCTCGAACTTACTTTATATTAAGTGCCAAAGTCTCCTAAGACCACGGAAAAAAGTAATCTTGCACATGTGCGAATCTACCTCCCATTGGGAGAAACTCGCACACGCTGACGATCCCAAAAAAAGGTTATCGCTTTGCTAAAAAACTCAGAAAAACAGAGAAATGATAAGTTGGTACACCTGTGCCGAGGTAGAACGTGCTTATGTGAATGACAGCTGGGTTTCATGGGAGAGAATTACGTACAAAATTGGGCTGGTTCAATCCCATACAGTGAAGCTGTCTTTCACAGAAGCGTTCCACCTCGTCACAGGTGTACCAACTTATCATTTCTCTGCAGAAAAAGTGTAATTTAGCAAAAGTGTTGGGAAGTGTGTACTACTGAGAATTTGGAAATCTGGCAAATCTGGGAAAATCTGGGAAATCGCAAGCTGGTTCCCAAAAAAATATTTTTTCCAGGCACGGACTTCACAATTTTTATGCTCAGAAGAAGAAAGGTTAAGACTAGTCTAGCACTGTGTGCCGGTCCATAGTTTCACTTTAAATATTCGTTTCTAACGAACCTGTAGAACCTTGTAACCAGCGCCTCCGACACGCAAAATTTCCGTTGGCTTCAATGCGTCTACAGCATTCTTAACACTTTCATTGAAATGAGAACGTGTTGTGGTGACCACAAACTGTCCATCATTTCGAATGTCGATCGGTTGAAAGCCTCCAACTCCTAGTCCCTAGGAATGAATAAATGGAAAAAGTATTTTCGTTTCATCAGCGAAAATATTTTGGTGAAATCACTTTTAGTCCCCAAATTGTACGACCGATGTCTTCACCGTTTTTGTAATATGGTTGATGGATGATGCCACCAACAGCTTCCTCGTTCACTGATATACCAATGAGTACGGTCACATGTTCGAGAAAACCTTGAGTATATTCGGTTGTTCCGTCCTACAATTACTTTGTTACATAACATCACACACAAACAAAATATTGTACGGCAACTCACCAACGGATCAACCCAAACGACGACCGAATCGAATTGTTCCTCCGTTAATGTTAGATATTTATTCGGACACGAGTTTTTCAGAAATTCTGCATCTTGTTCCATTACCAACCACTCCGATGGAATGTTACACAAATCCGATTGACCTTCTTCGCCGATTATTTTGATATTCGGAAATTGTTTAGTCAATGAAGCGATTATGCATTGTTGGGATGAACGGTCGGCCTCCGTTTGAAGATCATTTTTAGACTAAACGATGCGTTAATGAGATGTTCCACAAATCGTGTTCCGCTTTCTATTACCTTTTCTACGATTCCCAATTCACCTTTACTCATTACATCTCGGATAATACTTCCTGCACGATTTGCTACTTGAATGCCTGCAGCCAATATTCTCATAACAATTGGACATTGCGTATGGGCCATTTCGATGCTTTTCAATAAAGAGCTCCACCGATGATAAACAAAAAAACGTCTTCCGAGCTCTGATAAAATGTGTCATTGTTTAGTACGTTCAATATCTTTATCTGGAGACTATGGCAGTACTTAACGAAAATAGATGGCAGCACATTCTATGCACTTGACATTTGAAGCAGACTAACGAGACTAACTTAATTTGACAATTTTGACATTTGGAGCCGACTATCTTTAGTTACGTGTAATTACGTAGAACCAGTGAAAGTGATATAGACCAATAAATAATCGATGCTCCTCTTGGTTACTTCTGAGCCAACAATGGAATGGTAAGCGCCTCATATTTCTTATGGACCTAATTTTTGTTAGCCCCGTCTTGATTTCTTTGTTACAGAGCTGTGCCTAGCGGCGCTAGTTTTCAAAGAGTATTAGCGTTAGAACTAGCGCGCTTCAAATTTTAGTGAAGCGTTAGAGCTAGTGCAATGTATTGTAAAATTGATCACACATTAGAAAATGTCTAACGAAATTGTACAAATTGAACTTTAATCACATACATTTCGTTATTCAAATTATTCTATTTTCTGCAATTTCGTTTCATACAGTCTCGATACCTTTGTTGTATAAGCATTGTAAAGTCATTCTATAATAAATAAAAAAGTTTTACTTCTTTTTATTTTCTGTGACGTATTATACCAGCCACTCTAAATGTCAACAGAGAGTTAAGGTCTACTTTCGTTCTATCTATATTTCTCTTTCTCTTCGTCAACAAAATGTGTACACACACACACGTGTGCATACATGAAATGTGACAAAGGAGAGAAAGAGAAATGTCGATGGAACGAAAGTGGATTTGAAATCTCTGTTGACATTTGGAGTGGCTGGTTTTCATTTGCCCGCCACAGTATACTCGAACAACAACAACATTCAACATTTAATGCAATTCTATGCCATGAATCAACGCAAAACATTAACTCGAAGTGGAAGCATGACTATTTTTGCACGTGTACATTCCTTTATCATCCTTTATTGCTTTGTTTACATTTTATGTGCAATAAACCGACTCGATACAATGTAACTGCTTTAGGTGCTTTAGTTGGAATTTATGAAGTAATAACTAGCGCTAGCGAACTAGCGCGAATCGCTAGTTTTGGCCCGAAAAACATCGCTACTAGCGGTAGCACCGCTAGTTTTCAGATGGCAGTAGTGGTAGCGCTAGCGCTAGCGCCGCTAGAAAAAATCACTATCGCGCACACCTGTGCTTTGTTAAATAGCGATTAACAATGCATTATTCGCGATTCTCTTTGACAATAGATGGCATTGTGTAAGTATGTTCGAACTGTCACATTCTATTGTTCTTTGATAGGATGAAGATGATTTGATTTAGTTCAATTTTTCACAACTATGTGTGAATGTGGTTTTGCTCTCTTTATTTAGAATCACGAATCGCTGCTTATCTATACCAATGTCTACAGCATGTTAAGTAGCGATATTCCAGACGGACTTCTGTATGCAATACACCTCACTACACCTCGCTGCATCTAGTTTCGCCTCACTGTTTACTTACTGCACCTAGCTGCAACCAGCTGCACTTAGGGAATCAACTTGACTTCACTCTATCGCTACTTTACTATATTCATGTCAATGGTTTATAAAAAGTGGTCGCTCTCCTATGGACGCAATGTATGCTCCTGTAAAGTAATGAGACTGTAACTGTCAGCTTCGGCTCGTCTAAATCCGTTGAAAATATTTAATATTTGAACAGTAAAGATCGAGCGGTTGATTCGTCCAGCGAGTGGCAAATACACATAGAAAATCCTTAGTCGGAAAATATTAAAAATCACAACAAAAACCTCTTGAAAGGTAAAGTGTGACGCAGTCCGAAAGTCCGCTTCCAAAATTAATGATATCGCTTGAGGTGACGCTATCGCTGATAATACGCAGAAGTTTGTTTGAATGGAATCTTGTGTTCAAAGTTTTAATTTCCTGAAAAAATTACAGCGCTCTTTTTAAAACGAAATTACGTTGTGTTAAAAAAATTGCGTCACAAATGCCGGACCCAACGATGAAATAATTTTTCTGTACCTTCAGTTTTTGCGCTGCGAAAATTTGACTTTTGTTTGTTATTGCGTAGATTGTTTAAGGTAAATTTACATTTTTGCGTGTAAAAACTGAAAGTGTTGAAAAATTGTTCCGCTGGTGGGTCCGGCATTTGTGACGCAATTTTTTTAACACAACGTAATTTGTTTTATAATATATCATTAATTTTGGAAGCGGACTTTCGAACTGCGTCACACTTTACCTTTTAAGAGGTTTTTGTTGTGATATCAGTCGTTTTGGAAGTTTTCAGTTGCTGAAAAAATTTCTATTTTTTGAAAAAAATTTTCTCAGAAAAGAAAAATTTCTTAGAAAAAAAATTTCTCCGAAAAAAATTGACTTCGAAAAAAAAATTGTTTTCCAAAAAAATTTTCTCCGAAAAAAATTTTTCTCCAACACCTTCGGCTACCATCGAAACACTTCGCCTTCCTTTGAAACACTTCGTGTCACCTTCGGCTATCATCGGAACACTTCGTGTCACCATTTCTTCCCACTGATTCATATAACTTTCCTGAAGAAGCTAACTGTCTACGTATTCTTACACAGAATTTAGCAAAAAATCCGGTTTGACAGTTGGCAGCCATTTTCTAATGATACCAAAAAATTCTCCTGATGAAACTCTATAACTTTCCAGAAGAAACCATCTCTCTAGGTAGTGTCATTCCGGAGCTAAAATTCGAAAATCGAAAAAGCATAAACGAAAATCCAAGATGGTGCCGCTATGACAGCTGGCAGCTATTTTCTTATGATCCCAAAAAATTCTCTTGATGAAGCTCTATAACTTTCTAGAAGAAACCATCAAACTGAAAAATCATAAACAAAAGTCCAAGATGGCGCCGCTATGACAGCTTGCAGCCATTTGCTTAAGATACAAAAAAATTCTCCTGACCAAACTCTATAACTTTCCCTAAGAAACCAACTCTCTAGCTATTGTCACTCCGAAGCTAAAATTCGAAAACTCCGAGTATTACCTAAAAAACCCTCAAAATTGACCACTTTTCCACATGCCACGGCTTTTCCAGAATTTTCTCGGAAAAGCGGCATATGAAATTTTTCATTTGGGGCCGAGACTGACGTTCCCTGAAAATTTCAGGAAGATCGGCTGTCTAGTTCTCGAGATCGAAAATTATTAATAGATAGATAGATAGATAGATAGATAGATAGACAGATAGATAGAAACCGACAGATCAGAAAAAAGTTTCCATAATGATGAGAACAATAGGAAAATTTATTCTCCATACAAAAATGTCATTTTCAAACCTCGATATCTCAGCCAATTTTCAACCGATTTTGATGAGTGTGTGAGGGGGGCGAGGGGAAAAAGCTCAAAAGTTCGCCTATATATGGCCACTTGTCCCAAAGGTTTTTGTATGGAGTTTTTTAGGTTTGTGGACGTTTTTTTTGGGGTATGGGGACTGCGTCACGCCCTCCGCTACCGCTGCGGGCATGATTCCTTGAAGGTCCTCAAAAGATTTTTTAGAATTTATATCGCACCCAGGGGTAATTTATCGGTACCTTCCGTAAAACCAGGGGGATAAAACTGGTGCAAAAATATTGCTACATAAAATTGCAAGAGTAGTTGTGTATTAGAAGAAATTACAATGTAAGTTGTCATATTGGTGTCACTGAAAATTGCATCATTTTAAGTAGTCGCGATTTCGATGAAAATAGATCGCAGCCCATTCTATTCACTTGGCTAACTTTATGACAATTTTGACATTTGGAGCAGATTATCTTCAGTTCATTATATCGACGCTGTGAGGACAGTAGAGGTCGCAATTTTCTTTGAGAATCATAAATCGTGTACAACTTCACTTCGGCTACTTGTCACTGCTAATATGTTAAACGAGACGTATGGTTGTTGTATTTTTAGAGCAGTATAGCTATATAAATTGACTCAAATAAAATCCCTGCGTAAAACTGATTATATGGAACAAAAGTCTGGTGACAGATGTCATATTTCACCATAAAACGCTTCCATTTTGTTTTTCATTTCATCGAAAGCATTTTTCGTCCTCTGAAGAATAAAATAAATTTTCCTAGCGCGGTGTGCGTCTTGTGGATTTTAACTGTTTGCGTTTGATGATAAAAATTAGAATTTTTTAATAAACAACAAAAGCAACGTTTAAATCCGGCAAAACATAAACAAAATCGTTTCACACAGACAATAGAATGGATTTGAAATTAGATATAGATCCACATTCAGTTTGTCGAATTTGTTTGTTGCAAAAGTCGCCAACAAACAATTTGGGCAATTTTTTCGCAAATACTGTTGTTGAAGGGTACATAATATTCGTTCCGGACATGGTGCAGAAATGCCTAGGTATTGAAGTATGTATTTAGTTTTAAATTTAACATTTTATTGCTACTTTTAACATACAATTAACTTTTAGTCCAGTGCCAATGACGGTCTCCCCGATAAAATCTGCGATGTTTGCAAAAAGGAAATCACAGGATTTTATCTGTTCAAAGAAAAATCAGCTCGAACGGAGCAAATTCTATTGACTGCATTCGATAAGCCAGTCAAAAGTAAGGAAAGGAAAGTTCCGCCAGAGACAACCTCAATAGCCATTCAGACAATGCCAGAGCATTCATTTAGTTGTTTGGAATGTAAAATCAGCTTCAAGACAGAACATTTATTGAGTAATCACATTCGCCAAAAGCATTCAACAAAAAGAGAGACTGGCATCCAAACGGATCTAGAGAATAGCATCACGGAGGACAGTTTCATCGAAGAGGAGCCAATTGAGTTTAATTACAAGCGAGAAATGAAAATGGAAGCTCTTGAAGTAGACGATCTGGATATTGATGACATGCAACCAGATATGGACGATGCAGCGACTGAACAGATAAGCGATACCCAACAGGATTATGAGATGATTGATAAAGTGCAGGACGAATATCAATGCAACGATTGCTTGGAGATATTTCCACAATTCGATGATATTCAAAACCATAAGTGTCAGAACAAAGTGATCGTTCGTATTGTAAGTGAAACTACGAATCCATTGGAGTCGGACGATTTATCTGAAAATTATTTCGAAGAGCTGATCAACGAGGTTGATGTGTATGAATGCTATCGCTGTCATGCGACGTTTAATACTTCCGACGACTTGAACTTGCATCGTAATAGTGATGACTGTCAGCCAGATGATTCGTTGCTTAAGATTCAAAGCCAGAAGCCGAAAGTGGACGAAGACCATCAATGCAATTTATGTCACAAGCGATTCAAAACTTCAACTACTTTCAATCAACACCAGAAGCTTCATGAGTCCATTGAAATCGTCATCGATTACTTAGGCTGTGCACCCTGTGACGATTGTCACAAAATTTTTTTAGTTAAAGATCATGAAGAAACACACGACTGTCCGAAAAAGAAAAAGAGCAGCGACGGCGACTATATTGATGAATCGTGCACCGATTATCAGTATCTGGAACAAGATAGTGATTTCACTTGTGACATATGCTCCATGGAATTTCCGAATCTCAACACAGCCAAGCAGCATGTGGTGACGCATGCAAAAGAATTTGTTTGTCCATTTGAAGGGTGTGGATGTTCGTATGAAATTTGGTCTCGATTTGCCATGCATTTGAACACGAAACATTTGAATTCGAAGCGATACCAATGCAGATTTTGTGAATGCGTGTGCGAATCATTCGATTCGTTGCAAGCTCATTACAAGGATGAATGTCCGGAAAAGAAATTCAAATGCAACCATTGTGGTACGAAGACTCGTCAAATTCACGTCTTTTCGATTTTCTTTTACACAACTCCCATCTGTTGTAGATAAATCATATTTTTCGCAAAAAGCGCTGAATCTTCACATCAAAGACATAACGAAAGGGAAGACTTTCAACTGTACGTTTTGCGAAAAATCCTTCAATCGACGAGGTGAACTGGAACTTCATAATCGATCTCATACAAATGAACGGTAAATTTCTTTTTTCCTCATTCGTTTCAACGAAAAATTGAATTGTTAAATTTAGGCCCTACAAATGTACGATTTGCGGTAAGGCATACAAGACATCCAGCATGCGGGCTGCTCATATGGACGCGCATATCGAGGGGAAAACATTTCCAGTAAGTAGATCCCATTTGTGTCACTTTTTTGTTCATTTCTATAAAAATTTTAGCAAATTTCCTTGTAGAACCTTTTTTAACTGTAGATTTATCAGTTTGGGACGATCGCCTAGGCGATCTTGAAACACAGATCCTAGGATCCTTTGTCATCATTTAAATCTTCACGCGAGCCTTCCTGTCGCTACCAAAAATCTGTCAAGTGTGGCAGGTCCTAGGTTAGCGATTTAGGATGGTCCCACGAAAAATTCTCCGAAGATCTTGCGCCTCAGCTGAAGGTACTTGGGGCACTTACAAATTAAGTGTATGCACGTTTCCTCTCCCAATCCACAAGAGCATTCGGTGGTTCCCGAGAGCCTCAACTTGTACATGTGCCGATTCAACCCGCAATGTCCAGTGATGGCTCCCACAGCTCTCCTAATGCGACACCGGTCCATCGCTAGCAAGTCATTAGCCCATTTCTCGCCAGGCCTCGGAAAGAAGCGCTTCGTGTGAGCAGTTATTTAGCGCTCGCGCACACAACGACTTGGGTATTGGCAGCTAGGGTTCGGCTCCCATTGATATAGTCGTGGACCCCATTCTTGCAAGTTCATCCGCCCTTTCGTTCCCCTCTACACCAGAGTGCCTCGGTATCCAAACCAGCGTGATCCGATTTCTCGATCCCACATCGTTCAGATACTCCTTGCACTATTTGATCAGTCTAGCGGTCACCACGGGCGATGCGAGTGCCCTGATCACTTCCTTACTGTCCGAAAGGATGAGGACGTTCTCTCCCTGCGTCCCCGTTGGCAGTGCTTCTCGAGCTCCCGTTAGTAGCGCGAAAGCTTCTGCCTGGAGAACACTAGTGGTTCCCCCTAAGTGGAACCAGTTACCCTGCACAGCATTCGGATCATATGTTCCAGCCCCTGCCCCTTCGACTACCTTGGATCCGTCTGTAAATCTAACTTTTGCCCTTCCACTCAGATAGGCCGGCCATCTGTCCAGCCACTCCTCTCTGCTTGGAAATACCGTTTCGAACCGTCTTGTGAAGTCAATCACAGGCGTCATTTGGTCCCTAGGCATGCTGAAGACTGGGTCCGGAATCATCTCACCGATTTTGCCATGTCCAACCCCGAAACGGGCAGCCCACATACCATTCTGTACCAACCTGTCCGCTGGAGCAAAAGCTCCAGCCTTGATAACCAAGTCCAGAGGTGGTACAGCCAACAGTGCTTCCATGACAGCAGTCGCCTGGGTCTTCATAGCTCCAGTGATGCAAATGCATACCAGCCTCTGAATCTCACCCAACTCCTTCCTCGCACACTCAACGTTGAGCCATGGCCACCATACCACAGAGCCATGGCTCATCATTGGCCTGATCACAGCCTCGTACAACTAAAGAATAGCCTTAGACGGTAGACCCCAGTTTCTCCCGAAAGAGTTCCTGCAGATTCAAAAAGCCCTCAAGGCCTTCCTTGCTTTGTCCGTGACGTGGTCAATCCACTTCAGCTTGCTATCAAGCGTTACCCGTAGGTACTTTACTCCTGGAGCCAGTTCTAGATCCATGTTGAATAGCCTGATTTTCCCCACCAGGTCTGATCCTGTGTTCCTTCTACTGAACAGCACAAGCTCTGTCTTAGTGGGATTAACAGTCAAGCCCCTTTCGTGACACCATTTTTCGACTACTCTTAGTGCATAGCTGACTAGGTCGCCCAGCGTACTTTCAAATTTACCCCTAACCAATACCGTTAGGTCATCTGAGTACCCTTGCGCATATATCCCCTCCTCGTTCAGCTTTCTGATGAGGGAGTCCGCCACCATGCACCAGAGCACAGGTGATAAGATTCCGCCTTGTGGACAACCTTTGGCTACCCAGGGATTATGACCTCAGACGTTAGCTTCAACCGTCCTATCCCTGAGCATGCTCCCTATCCACCTCACCACCACTCGTCCCAGTCCCCTCTCAATCAGAGCTTGGCGGATAATCTCGAAATTCGTGTTATCGAAGGCCCCTTCTACATCAATGAAGCAACCTAGGGCTACTTCTCCAACCGGGAACGATTTCTCCACCTCCGCTACCAGACTGTGCAGAGCAGAGTCCGTAGACTTACCTACCTGGTAAGCATGCTGCCTCATATGAAGTGGCAACTTGGCCAGTATTTTATCCCTTACAACCTTACAACTCACTTCTAAAAGAAAAAAAATCGTTGCTTGGCGAGTAGTTAAAGTTTTAATAAGATCCTTATAATGTTCTAATGTAATGATCTGAGTACATTATGCAGGTTTTACTTGTCAACAATTCAGGATTGGAATTGAACGAAATACCTAATCGACAATTTGAAGGTCTACGCGATTTCTCTTAACTACGAACTGATATAGACGTAAAAATGCTTGGAGCGTCAAGCGCTAGATGGATCTTTATTCTACGTTATTTACGAATAGTTCATCATTAGACCGATTGGATGGTCGTCATAGTCACCTTTGTTTAGATCTGGAAAACTGGCAAACATTGAGTTTTTCGAATGGTCTAAGCTTTCTAACTGCCATAGCTCTAGAGATATAAGTCATCCCTTCCGATTCTAAAAGTGGTCATATCTCAAGATTGGGCCATTTTTCCCTAAAACCCTGACTCACGTTTTGTCTAAAATTTTTTTCTCTACAATTGTTGCCTTGCGGAGCAACTTTTTAACTGTCATAGTTCTAGAGATATGAGTCATCCCTCCCAAGAAGTGGTCATAAACCATGATTAGGTCATCTCTAGAGGATAATAAATGTATCGCTCCACCTCCGAGCTCGATCTAGCCGATGTTACAATAAAATTGTTTGTAGTAAACGTACTTCGTACGGGTCCAAAAAAAGATCCACTCTATATAATCCACCTTCTAATGTCGCTCCCAATTCCCACCAAATCCTCTCAACACACCTCATAATTCTTACCCACGTCTCTCTCATTCCCACCGTCTTACAACCCACGTACATTCCTCTTTCTAACCACCCAACCGAAATCCCTCTGAAACGGTTCTCTAAACCTCATAACAAAATATTCATCACTTTTCGTGGATAGTCGAGTAGTTCAGGGAACCTTACAGGCCGAACCACTAGACAGTTTTTCACAACTATAATTGCTGTTCTAAGGTGGATATTCGGATTGTTACAAACATCAGGGTAAACTCATAAGCTCCATAGACGCTACTAATGATTGGATTAAGAAAGTGGAAGGACAAGTTGTATAGTTGGGACTTTATATCACACCCTTCGTGACCTGTATCTAAAGATCGAGAGCTCTTTCTGTGCATCTCTGTTTCAATTTTAAAAATCACAGTCCCTTCATACGTTTTGCTTATTTCATAAAATTTCTTTTTCTAGTGTACAATGTGCGATAAAAAGCTCCAAACAAGAACGAGCTACAGAAATCACATGAAACGTCATACGGAAGAGAAGAAGCATCAGTGCGAATACTGTGGAAAGAAGTTCTTCACCAAATTTCATGTAAAATTACATGCGTCGAAGATCCACATCAAGCCAAAAACGAAGTCTCTCAAATCAACCACAAATATTATTCAGTTTGAATACGAAGACATCGTTGAATCAATGGACGACGAAAACGTAGAGGCTTCGTTTCACTAACACGACGTTCATTTGTTTTTTCAATTTAACTTATAATCATGTCCTTTGCACATTTTACAAATACAAAATACATTTTAGTTTAAGTTGCTGCGTTATCCTCGACCTTCTAATGTCCTCACATCCTCTTCTCATGGTTTCTCGCGTGTAACGTTAAATGGAATCTCCGATGAAACGATTTGTCGCATTGGTCACATTGGAATTTCTTGATTGGATTGTGGATCGGGTAGTGGCCTCTCAGAGTTCTTTCCGATTTGAACGTTTGATTGCAAATTTCACAGGTGAACAGCTTATCGGTTTGGTGTGTGCTCATGTGATCTTTTCTGTTACTTATCGATCGAAACGCTTTGTCGCAGTATTCGCATTTGTACTGAAATATAGAAAAAACAATTTTCCAAATCAATGTTGTATTGAGAAGCTAACCGGTGAGTAATGAAATACAAAAAGAAGATTCAACTAACAGCCAGCATCACATCATTCAATTGCGTACAGTTTCAAAAAAACGAGAGCTTTAAACGCACTCAGAGGTCCACAACGCCACCTCATTCTTCAGAAGCATTCGAGTTTGAGGAAATCGCTTGACATGGTAAGAATCGCATCTGCTAAAGATTCCAAATACTCCCTTTTACTCAGCAGAAGGAATATCAGAAGAATTTTTACTCGGCGCTACCCCCCTATCTACGCTCCGTCGGCCTCAGGGAGAACCTTCGTCCAGAGTACTTAACACCGAGGTTCAAAAGATTAGGAACTTACGACATTATCTAGAGCTTACAGCCCAGTAGCATGATGAAGCTGCAAAGTTCATAGAGATGATCAGTGAAAAGAGACAGTTGGCCTGAGAGTGCAGGCTCGTAAATGCGGCCCCTCCCAAAAGTAATGCTGGTGACAGTCGAAAGATGGAATCCAACAATACCTAGGTCCAGGAGGACCGGGTGGCTATGAAAAAAGCCCAGTAGCACCTTGTTGTACCTCAGTCGATGGTTCGATGTAGGTAATCCAGCGAGGTCAAGCACACAAACACAACAGGCCCTTATGCGCCTGAGATACATCTATGAATTCACTGGGGAGGCACGGTCTACACTGTAAAAAAAACTCTGGGAATTTTTGGTGACGTGACATTTCTCCGCCGCAAATAACGCCCGCACTCCGGGCGCTAATAACGCCCGGGGTGTTAATAACGCCCGCACTCCGGGCGCTAATAACGCCCCGGGTGTTATTAACGCCCGGGCGTTATTTGCGGCGGAGAAATGTCCTGTCACCGGAATTTTTTATGACACGCGGAACTTAATCGTATTTTGCACAGAAGTTTAGCTTCAATCAATCCTTGTTAGAACTTTCCCCGTTTTATTCCGCGATGACGGAAAGAAACGCCTAGACGGCATCACTTACACTGCCTGGAAAAGACGTGGTGCCTTTGTGTCGGATGCGACTTCTGCTGATTCTTTGGCTGCATCGAATATGGCTGGTAGAACAAAGCAACCGGGTATGGTTTGAGAGCAGACCGCAGTTCGGAAGCACACAAAATACTCTAAAATTGAGCAAAGTTACACTTTCGTCGCTTTTGCAGTAGAATCGTTAGGCCCTGGTCGAAAGAAGCCATAGATTTTTATAATTTCCACCTGAATTAGGAAAGCAAAAATCAGGAATCAAGAAATCAGGAAATGAAAATGAGGAAACGAAAACCACGAACCTAAGATAAGGAAAAACAAAAATCAGGAATACAAAATTTAGAAAAAACGAAAATCAGGAAGGAAATAAATCAGAAAAAACATCAAAGTTTTCAATTCCTAAGGAGGTCGCAATCTTATTTTTGGTATGTAGAGGGCTCTGCCCCTTAGACCCCGCAAGGGGGGATATTCCTCCCTTGACCTCCCTACGCAGTGACTGCCGCCCCTCGACTACTCTTTTTTTAACGATCTAGCACGGCCTGCGGTGCATTCTCTCAAAAATAATTTTCATGGTTTTGGTTTTTCCTGATTACCTGATTCCTAATTTTGGTTTTTCCTAATTTTTGTTTTCCTAATTCGTGTGGAATACCAGATTTATTGAACAAGATCGGCACAAACATCGCACAATTAGTGAACCAAAGTCAAAGCATTGCCTGGATATCTCTAGCCATTCAGCATATCTCAAGATTGCAGTATTTTTACCCAAAACCCTGAAACACGTGCTCTTTAAAATTTTATTCTCTACAACTTTGCCTTTAGAAGCCACTTCCTAACTGCCATGGTTCTGGAGATAGGAGTCATTTCTCCCATTTCTAGAAGTGGTCATATCCCAGGATAGGGCAATTTTTTGCCAAAACTCTGAAACACGTGTTCTCTAAAATTTTAGTGTCTACGATTTTCCCTTTGATAGTAAATCTCCATATTGCATAGCCGAACAAATATGAACGCAAAACCATCTGCTTTTGATGACCAAAAAACTCAATTCCATTGATTTCAGTGCCCAGATCACGGACCCGATTTCAAAAAATGTTTTCCCATTTCTGTGAGATCAAATCCTTTCATTTGACACCAAAACGAACAATTTCGGTGCTTTACTTGCTAAGATATTTGCGATAGAGTTTCACCGACCCTCGAAAATCCATGTCCGACGGGTCCGACGTCAACTTCTTCGACAATATCTATGGAACTACTTGAACGATTTTTAGAAAAAAAAATAGATGGACGGACAGACGGACATTTTTCCTGCTCTGATACGTCATCTCTAGACGATAATAGATGTATCCCCCCAATCCCGCCTCAATCTACCGCATGTTGAAATAACGTTGTTTGTAATTACTAATTATAAACCTCTAATGTCCGTCTGTTTATCTATGTGTCTATTTATAAGTCTGTCTGTCACGATCCCGTTATTTTTGCGTTTAATTGGCGAAGAAAAAAAAATACTTTTTGATATGGTGCAAAACGTCAAGAAAACATGTTCCGGGGTAGGATATTGTTCTGAAATAAGGGAGTTATAGGTCAAGAAAGGGTGAAAATTGAAAATCGGCCAAAAGTCAGTCAAGATGTCGTTTTAGAGATTTGGTCGGCGTAGAGTTTTTGATGGCCTACAACTTTGTAGAAGAAAACTGTTTGATCTGACTTCATGCAGATAAGCTAGGCAGCGAAAACTGTTAAAATTTTGGGGTTTCCTCACTTTGTTGTTAGGGAACTTTTGATCTTGGACAAAGTAGAGATAATTTTTGAAAGCCAATCGATAGTGGAGGCTTGGGGCAAAAAAATTGCTGAACAATGTTTGGTGAAAAAGTTTCATACGCCCGAGCTATAGGTCATTATTTGGCGATTTTGTCCACAGCTGGAGCACTTATTACCCAATATCTCGGCCGCTAGTTGCCGGAATGAGGCCAGTGAGGTGTCAAATGAAAGGTTTCGACAGTGTGAAGGTAGCGGAATTGGGTTGAAGGAAATCGGTTGAGCGGTTCGGTGCCCAGGGTCGGTCAAAGGAGGCAAAAATAGACAAAAATGGTGCAAAACGTCGAGAAAACATGTTCCGGGGTAGGATGCTGTTCTGAAATATGGGAGTTATGGGTAAATAACGGGTCATAATTGAAAATCGGCCAAAAGTCAGCCAAGATGTCGTCTTAGAGATTTGGTCGGGGAAGTGTCAGAGTAGAATACGTAGCAAGTGCAACGCTGAATACTGGGAACTTGAAATACGGGGAACGTTGAATACGGAGTAAGTGGAATACGGTGAACGTTGAATATGGGGGAAGTGGAATACGGGGGAAGTGGAATACGGGGAACTTTGTATACGGTGAACGTGAAATACGGGGGAAGTGGAATACGGTAGAAGTGGAAAACGGTGAACGTTGAATACGGGGGAAGTGGAATACGGGGGAAGTGGAATACGGGAGAGTGGAATACGGGGAACGTTGCATACGTTCCACGGAGGAAGTGGAATGCGGGGGAAGTGGTTTAATTTTGCGGCAAAGAAAGTATTTTGATTTATAGTACCTTTCTCGCCCACTTCGATTTTATTATTATTAGCGGTAATATCAACGAAGTGATATAATGACATGAAATATTACGCATCATTATTTCAAACGAAAAAAAAATATGCTTTGGTTCTCTGAATAGACAACACGCGAAAATGATAAAGCCTGCGTAGTACCTAGGGGCGGGGATTTCAACTACATAACCTACCCGTTAATGCTAAAGCGAAAATGATAAAGCCTGCGTAGCCCATAGGGGCGGGGGTTCGACTAGTAAACGTATACTTCGCACGGGTCGAAAAATTGCTATGGAACAACTCTGCAGCCCCTATTGGTTTCCAGTTAAGGACCGAGTACCATAGTGCAAGGAACTTTGGAACACCGAAAATGACAAAAAATTTATTTGCTTCTTTGTTTCTATCACGAAAAGTGTCAGTTTCTCTCAGCTTCTAACTTACCGGCTTTTCTCCGGAATGGATGCGAAAATGTACTTTGTAATCGCACAACTGTGAAAATGTTTTATTGCATACTTCACATGCATATTTCGCAGCCAAATGATACTTCATGTGCATCGACAGAGATGATTTATGGAAGAACCTTTTGTCTGTAATAAATGAAAAATTCGGTTGTTGATGCGGTGCGACTATGTCTAAAAGAAATTTGTTACAAAAATCGATTCTTACCGCAAACATCACATCGAAAGATTTTTTTAAGGCATTCCTTCCGTTGGTGTTGACGAAATGTTCGATAATTTTCGGATATCTCACCGCAATGCATACATCGAAGATGCTTAACATTCTCTTTTGCCATGTGGCGCTGTTCGATGTGAAAACTGAGAAATCTGAATTCGTCAAAAATGTCATCGCAGTCCCTGATAGGACATAAGAATGTTTTCATATGAAAGAAGACGTGACGCAGCGCAGCTGACAAAGACGGTTGATTGAGTCGACAAATGCCACATCTGTGCGAACCGCGCATTATCTCATCGTAATAGACAACGTTGTTCTCCTTGTCATTGCTAAAATGTTTAACGCTATGAAGGAAAACGTCGTTAACGTTCGAACTGGTGTAATTGTAACAAAGTTCACAACTAAATGTTCCGTCCGTCGATTGCATAACGGAACAAAGACGAAGCGTCCGACACCCAGAAAATGGCCCACCTTCTTCTGTGTCAAATTCTGGAAAGTCTTCAATGTACTGATAGTCGGTACATGTTGGTTCATCAACATACGAACAACAGGCCCCTTTGGTAAAATGACTTTCCATGTTACTGATTTCAAGGAAAACCGTTTTACAGCTACCGCAACGGAAATATGGAATTGAGTCCAGTATCATGGGTAGAGTTTGTTGATGTAAATTCCGATGAGACTTGACGATATTGGGTGACAAGTCCATTCTGCAAATGTTGCATATTTCGGTGGACTTTTTCTTCGATCGTTTTGTCGGTTTTTTTGATTCAATGAAACTGTAAGTGTCAGTTAACTGTAATGGATTCACGTCTTCTATTTCAGCATCATCCAGCACCTCGACCTTGTACTCGATGTTATCAGCAAATGGATTTGCATAATCTTCGACGGCGGTGTATTCATCAGCAACTACGTATTCATCCGTAGACAAGCATTCCAAACGCTCGTAATCCAAACCATATTCTTCTTCTTCAATGATTTCCTGTTCCATAATATATTCGTCCCTCTGTTCAACTTCATGTTTGAAGACGGATCCTTCCAAAATTTTCATATAAAATTCGTCACTTTGTTTTGGTTCTTCCGTCTCCAAGTCCTCAGTTGTTTGAGTAGCTGTAGCTACTAGGCAATAAGATACGGATTGAGATGCTTTGTCCGCTTGTGATGGTTTTGCTATTGTCTTTGCCTTCGTTGGAACGGTTACATTTAAGATCTTACACAACAAAGCATTGGAGTTGATGCATTTTTGCTTAAACAAATGAAATTCACTAATTTTCGTTTTACAAGCTACGCAAATTCGTGGTGGCAGTTTATCATCCTTATTCACCTTGAACAAATGGAATTTGTCAATACAACAGTTAAATGATTGTTGTGTATGGTCACCGAATTATTACCTGGATGTCCGTAATATTTTCATATATCTTTGGAATTGCTACTATAGCACCGCCTAAAATGTCACTGCAGAAAAAACTTTTCAGATTACTTTCATCTACCGTCAAACACAGTCTGCACATCTTCTGCACATCAATGTCCAATTGATATTCTGCATCCATTTCTGGACAGAATAAATGGTTTCGAACACTTTGAATGTAACGAAGTATACAAATTTGTTTTTATTTTGCCAAAATAAAATGATTGTAGCCTGCTACGAAATGACCAAGTTTGCAGCCATTTTGTTTTGACAATGTATTTTCTGTCATTAAACGCAGCTCTTTTCACATGCTGGTCTTGTCTTTCTCGATCATACACCCTCTCACGTCTCGCACTCACTTCAGAATATACAAGAAGTGCTTATTAGTTGCTGAATTTCTCAATTGTTTCAAAATCAACAAAATCTGTTCCACCAGCAAATGTTTGGTTTTTTGCTACAGTGAAGTTAATTTGTAAATGTACTAATTATAACCGTCTAACGTTTGTTTGTCCATTTATTTATTTTATTCACCGCAGAGCTTCCATAGGACATTAATTATTATGATTTTTAATTTTTTGGACTTTTCCGTGTACTCTAATAATAAAGAATTTAAAAATTTTTCACCACTTGTTGGGATAGGCATTCTCAACGAAAAGTGCGACATCTATTATCCTCGTAACGTCGATATCACGAACTAAAGATAGTCGGCTCCAACCCGGATGAAAATTTTGGTCTCGAAAATTTTTTTCTCTGCGAAAAAGTCTCAAAGTTTTTTTTTACAAACTGCCAGATATCAAGGATGAACGTTGAGACTAATTGAGGTCGGCTGATGGGCCCATTCTGAACAATTTTTTAGGGTTGAATCAGCTGAGAGTCTCAAAAACATTTTTTTTAAATTTTTCATTGTTCATTCAATTCGATTACGCAATGATAGAAAATAGTTCATAACTGGTCTCACAGAACACTAAAGATTATTTCCTAATGAAAAGAATTCCAATTGCTAAAAAATAATTTTTTTCGACAAACAACGAGACAAAACTGGGTCTAGCGAACTATAAGGAAAATGTGGCGCCACTCTGTCAAACAAGAACAAATAAAATAGCAAAGTACGACCACAATCATAAAGTGATATGAAACAAAATTGTAATGGAAATTGATCAATTGAAGAAACATTCGAACATACAACAACTAATAACGAAAAGACAATCTGAGACTCTCAGACGAACTCAACTGGTCTCACAGAACATTCAAGAATATTTCGCATTATAAAGAAATCCAATTCGAGAAATCATTCAATTGAAGAATTTTTATAAAAGGATTTGAGACTCTCAGAAGGTCTCACGAGGTCTCGAAAATTCATTCACATGAAGAAACCTTAAAAAAGGTTTTGAGACCCTCAGGAGAGAAATTCAGAGCGGAGAATAAATTAGCCCTTCATATTATGGTCTCAGACGGCTCAATACTACCGCTTGTAATGAGCCTATCATTTAGTCTCAGACGTCTCAATACTTCCGTTTTTAATGAGCCTCTCACTGGTCTCCGATGAATTCGGATGAATTATAGGTCTCCGACGGTCTCAAAGGTGAGAAATGAGCAACTCAGCGTCATACAAACAAAATCGTACTTTTAAGGTCAAATGCTTCAAATGTCAAGTGTATAGAATGTGCTGCGCCATCTATTTTCGTTTAAAACTGCTTATACTTTTTTTAGACATATGCAAGGGTCTCGTATGTATAAGAATAGATGTGGCAACAAGAATAGATAGAAAAAGGCTCGAACGTATCTAAGTAAATATGGCCTTAACTCTCGAGTATGTGCAATTACGTCCTCATTAAATTGGATTGGAAATTGCCGAAAGGGCAATATTGAAAAACCCGTCCGAAGCAACGGTGCAAAAAATCTCTCCAAGACCTTAAAATAAGTCCAGAGCTTAGAAACGACCTAGAGCACTTAGCAGAGGACTCTGACCCATACCACCATGGACAAAAAAGTTCACCTCTTTTCTCTCTACAACACTGATAATGCAGTGAATTTTCACGAAAAAAAAAAAAAACAAATATCGTGTTGGGTCGCGTAGCGTGAGTTGGGCCCACACCAGGGATAGTTTGACACTTCCATATAAATCTTATTGAAACCATAACCTCATTTTTTTTCAAATTTCACAACCTGTTTGACATTTGTTTGTCAAATAAATGTTTGCAATGAAGTTAGTGATTTGTCAATTAAATTTTGAAAAGCGCCATTCTGTCAATTTTGTTTGAAACATGACAGACGTGAAATTGGCACAGTTTGCATAAATCACAACATAAAACTTTTAATTTTTTCAAACGTCAACCCGGCGGCGCTGATCGCACGACCATTTTTTTTTTTTTGTAAGGAGTGTCATAGGGGGCCCACACTAAGGACTCTATAGCCTGAACCACTTGACAGATTATTACTAATTTAATTTTTGTGATTTTCTGATGTCCACAGCTTTCATTCAAAACGTTGAAGAGCGATTTTCGTTCTTATTTCGCAGTGACATAAGTGAAAAAGTTCCACCAACCTTCAAAAAACCACGTATTTTACCACTTTCTTGACCGTAACTTTGAAAGTTTTCAACCGATTTTGCCCAATTTCAATCCCAAAATCAATTTTCTGAATATCTTTCGGGAAAAAAAAGATTTTTATTTTTGAATTTTCCGATTACCTTTCAGGGCAAAAAAGGTTTTTGAAAATCAGTTGAGTTTTACTTGTTGTTGGACAGACGGACGGACGGACATTTTTTTTATTGTTGATTCGTCATCTAAAGACCATGATCGGTGCTCCCCACCCCCCTACTCCCGGGTCGACTGGTTACAAAAGTCGTGGTAAACGCAATAGACTCGTTTTCGAAGAACTTGATCGGGTAGATCGAGCTTGGAGTAGGGTGGGTACATTCATTATCGTCTAGTAATAGCAATAAAAAAAATGTCCGACCGTCCGTCTCCACTTTTTTTCCAAACGGCTCAACCGATCACCCCAAACTTCTTTTTCGTAAAAGGTATTTACATGTCTCCCATGATTCTAGTTCGAAGATGAGCAAAATCGGTCGAGTAGTTCCGAATATATGGTCGAAGAAGTGATGGTCGAACATGGATTTCCGAGCGTCCGTCGGTGAAACTTTTTTAGCGCCGCTAGTAGCAAAGCTATTTTCTCAGTCACTTCGCTAGTAGCGACAAGCGATGAGCTAAGCAGTCAACTTGCGGACCCATTTCATTAGTCGCTACTTCGCAATCGTTACGAACTCGAATAATTTGGAATTCAAATTTCCACAGTATTTTATTAGCACAGCCAAAATTCGACTAGCCAAAATCCCGATTTCCACTTCGTCGTCTTGAAAAAATTTTTACTGAAATGCAAAAAAAAAAATAAATCATTTTCACGCAACACAAATATTGATTTGTGACGGCAGAATCGCACTTTATTGTTAACTCTAAAGAGCTCGTAGAATTCTATTGCAATTGAAATGTAAGTTTCCCAAAAATTCTGTGAGGCGGTAGGAGAAGGAGATGAACCATGACGACGACGTAAGTGAAAATCCTCGTAAATGCACTTTGACTGTGATTACGGCAAATATATAAATAGAGAGTTTGACTAACTTTCAGCTTTTCTGAATATTTTTTCGGTCAGACGATTTCCGCAAAAATTTTCTTATTTTTTTAATTATTTCAATGTAATAAATTTGTACCATTAGCGAAGATTAGCGCTCGCTACTAGCGCGCTAGTTTGTGAAAAGCCTCGCTACTAGCGACTAGCGTCGTTAATATTTTGTGATTTTAGCGTTATCGTTAGCGTCGCTAGAAAAATTGATTAGCGAGCCCATGACCACTTCTAGAATTGGGAAGGGTGACCCATATCTCTAGAACTATGAGAGTTAGAAAGTTCCTTCCAGAGGCAAAGTTGTAGAGAATAAAATTTCGGAGAACACATGTTTCAGTGTTTTAGGGAAAAATGACCCATTCCCGGGATCTGACCACTTCTTGAATTGGAAGGGATGACCCATATCTCTAGAACTATTTGAGTTATAAGGTTGCTTCTAAAGAGAAAGTTGTAGAGAGTAAAATTTTAGAGAGCATCTGTTTCAGGGTTTTAACAAAAAATTACCCAACGGTGGAATATGACCACTTCTAGAATTGGTCGGGATGAACCATATCTCTAGAACTATGAAAATTAGAAAGTTGATTCCAAAGGCAAAGTTGCAGAGAATTAAATTTTAGTGAACGCGTGTCTCAAGGTTTTTTTGGAAAAATGGCCCAATCTTTGGTATATGGCCTCTTCTAGAATTGGACGGGATGACCCATATCTCTTGATCTATGAGAGTTAAAAACATTGTCACTAAGGCAAAGTTGTAGAGAATAAAATTTTAGAAAAACATGCAAACCGGTTCTAACAAAAGAATCCTTTTGTTAAAACCGGTTTGTAAGTTATTTATGCGTTGTAGGGCAGAACACGTGTTTAAGAGTTTCAGCGAAACATTACCAAATCACGGTATAAAGCAACTTCTAGAATTGTGAGGGATGACGCATATCTCTAGAACTATGAAAGATAGATAGCTGCTTCCAAAGGCAAAGTTGTAGGGAATAATATTATAGAGAACATGTGTTTCAGGGTTTTAGGGAAAACTGTGTGTCATTTAGGGATAAATCAGCTTCTAGAATTGGGAATCTATAAAGCTATGGCAGTTAGAAATTTGCTTCTAAAGGCAAAGTTGGTGAGAATTACATTTTAGAGAAAATAGTTTCAGGATTGCTTGAAGAAACTGCGTTGGTACTCTTTTTGATATGAGGCAGGGGAGAAAATTTCGGCCATCAAAACCAATGGTCTCAGGCGTCAGGCGGATTGTTTCCTTATTTATATTTAGATACCTTCGAGTCTTTTTGCAACATCAAATCTCTATTCAAAACTAGATCGCTAAACAATAACAAGGCACCAGGACATGATGTTATATCAGCGGTCTCACTAAAACTTTGTGTGAACTCAATCTCGAATTTACTCTGTGAAATCTATAATAAATGTCTTGTTGACGGCACTTACCCGAAACTGCTGAAGATCGTCCGGATAACTCCGGTCCATAAGGGAGGCGACAGATCTGAAGTCCTAAATTACAGGCCCGTTGGTTCGAAACTCAGCCGCAGACAGATTTGTTCCGATTGATAGATTTGTAAACAAAACAAAGCTAATTGAATCGGTTCAAGTCATGTGAAGTTGAATGTAGCGCCATCGTACGGCTTACCGGTGAAAGGCATTGTTGGGAGGTGCCGGTATTCTACTCCTACTAGTTTCGTTCCTAGTACATCTCATGGATGGCACTGGGTTTGTCGCACAGCTTACCACTGGCACAGTAAAAACTTTCCGGTAATGAAAGGATCTCAAATAGTAGAACCACAAAAAGTAGCGAAACTAGTAAATAATGATAAATGATCTAGCCCCTAACCCTTCATGGGTTGTTAAGGCAGATTATTATTATTATTATTAACTGTCCTGTCAATGGTAAATAAAATTTTCGAAAGACGTCTCTATAGAAACATTGTGAGCTTTTTGAATGCTAACAACTATTTCTATTCAAAGCAGTATGCCTTTCGTGCGGCTTGTGGAACGAGCACAATATTGTACGAACTCAGTATAAGTGTAAAGTAAAGGTAGAAAACTAGCAAGTGGTATCGGGTTTGTTCCTTGATCTCGCCAAGGCTTTGGCTACGGTTTACCACAGAATACTGCTTAAAAAGTTAGAAAAATCCTGAGTAAGAGGTGTAGCGCTCGAACTTATAACCAGCTATCCATCGGATAGATTCCAATATGTAATGGTGAATGGTTGTTGCAGCTCTAGAATAGAAATGCAATACGGAGTGTTTCAAGGTAGTAAACTCGGACCACTCCTATTTTTGATATTTATAAATGACTTTAACGATTTACCAGATCTATCAGATCTTTATATTTATTTGCTGATGATTCTAGTTTGTTTACTGCGTCAGTGTGTCTGAATGCCTGAATGCGAACATAAGTATCTTATCGGCAGATTTGAAAATTGTGTGCAGTTATTTCAAAATGAATGAGTTGACACTAAATATAAAGAAATGTAAGATTGTTTACTTTAGGTCGCCTAAGAAAACTATTAAACTATTGACAGTTTCCCAGATGTTACAGACCAATTCCTAAATTGGAACGAGCACATAACGACGCTATGCAATAATCTCGCTCCATGTTGGGTATTTTGAGGAAATTAAGGGGCTGCCTTCCCATAAGCGTCTTGAAAAAAATTTACTATGCGATGATTCATTCAAGATTGATATCCTGCGTAGGAATATGGGGAGGAGCAGCAAAATCGATGATGAATCCAGTTGAAGTCTTACAACGTAAATCTCTGAGGTCTGTATTTAAATTGCCATTGAGGTATGACACGTAGGGAATGCAAAACCGGTATCGAAATCGGTTTCCTTCAAAACCGAAACCGGTTTTTTAGTCCGGTTTCACGGTTTTTATAAGTTTGTTTTGTCACGTACATAACTAGAGATAAACAGATGGAAAGTCCACATTTCGTGTGAATCCTGTTGACCCGTAGCAAGACAGAGGTCGACAATCAATTGAAAATGAAACTTTTCATTTTTGTACCCAAATATGTAAAGCATTTTATGAGCTAGCGTTGAAAGAAGTCCTTGATTCATGAATTGTATCATTTTATTCTTATGTACTATTTGAAAAATATTTTCTCAACTTTGTTCACAACTCTGTGATAAATGATTTTATACGCCCGTCCTATTCGACCTGCAACTCCGAGACATACAGTGCCCATGTAAAACTTTCAAGTAATCGTGATTTTCAGAAAAATAACTAATTTTTTACTCGAGTCAAACGATACGAAGTGAAAACTCTTTTTCCTACTTATCAAATTGATAGTAATAGTATATTACAGAGGAACACTGTTATGAGTAATATTACAGGTGTGCGATGTTTACGGTAACGAGCCCCGGAGGCTCTTTAGTTGTCGGTTAAATTTTTGTTTAGTATCGAGATTTAATTCAAGTTTTTCATCTTTATTGAGAACTTATAGGCGGCTTTAGGGAACACATGTTTTGCCGAGAATTGAGTAATGTCATAGGCAGGACAATCGTTTCCGTAAAATACCACAAATTTAAGAAATTTGAGAATCACAAACTTTTACTATAACAAAACAAACACGTCGCATAAGATTTACCGACTACTCTGACTACACGTACGTTATGAACCATTTACCTATCGCATCGCACACTGTGTAAATCAACTTACCGAGTGGGTACACGTTAAAACA
>WJQU01002036.1:0-25000 GCA_029228625.1 Pseudolycoriella hygida | reverse complement strand
TGCTTGTCATCGTCCATCCATGATTCGTTACAGTTCTCCATTGTAGTTGAATTTGTCTCATTGTTTGCGTCATAGCCGCTATCCAGAGGTAGATTTGAATTGCTTCGCATGGAATCGGTAAATTGCATCGAATTTGACTCGTGTGTGGCCATTCCAGGCTCTTCATGGAATTCAGACATTTCAGTTTTCAACACGATATCGGATGATACCTGAGGAGAACTGTGACTGTTGTAGAATATCTCATCTTCTCGTTCCTCAGGCAATTTAGTGGACTGGCTTGATGAACCACTTGAAGCCATTGCCGATCGAGGTCGTTTGTTGGGTCTAACGGAAGAATTACTTTCGGACGAATTATCTGAAGGAGATGTTTGTGATTTCGTGGTGCTGGAATCCTAATGAAGAAATCCAATACGTTAGATTGGAGCATAAAATCATATTTTTGTTATAGTTGAAATAAGACAAGTTGTGACAGGCGTAGCTATCAAAATCCGCTTTCGAGATTCTTAAAGTTTGTTGCGTTACACTAGACTGTAACGGTCATTTTATTCATTAGCGTGTTTCTAGGACTATAAATATTTAATACAAAGGTCAATCTTCCTTGAATCGCTAGCACACATATACGAGTGCTTCTTGCAGTTCTAGTAAAAAGAATCCCCAAGAAGAATCGTCGAAAAAAACACCGAACTTTTCGGCATAGTCTAGTTGTCAACTTCTGAATTTCGAACTAACGAAAACATTTTCTTGTACGGAAGCTTTTGCATCAGAGCCTAAAATAACATACATTGGAGGAGGAAAAATGCACCAGACGCCAACGCCCTTCTTCAGCCTCTTTTTACAAATTCTACGCAGGTATCGATGAAGAATATAAAAATCGCATAAAAAAAACCTCTGAATGTGGAGAATGGTCGTCCGGTCGAACACTTCTTGGTGTTGCCTTAGTAGCGACAAAAATAGGGTGGATTCACTACATCGTAGAATAAGTAACCTGAAAACTGTACCGCGACGATAAGTTATTAAGTAGCCTTCTGTCCACCCTTCCTGGCAATCACCGATGATCGACCGAGAAATCACCGATAATTCACTGGGGAATTACAGATGATTCACCGTGAAATCACCAATTATTCACAGAAGAATCACTGACGATTCACCGTGAAATCACCGATTATTCACAGAGGAATCATCGGTAATTCATTGGTGAAAGATCGGTGAGTCATAGGTGATTCCCTGTTAAATCATTGGTGATTTCACTGCTAATCATCTGTAATTTCCCTGTGAATCATGGGAGATTCTACTGTTATTCCATGGTGAATCATCGCTAATTCTACTGTGAGTCATCTGTGATTCATTGGTGAATGATCGATGATTCACCGGTAAATCATCGGTGAATTCACGGCAAATAATCGGTGATTTCCCGGTAAATTATTGGTGATTCCGCAGTAAATCATCGGTAATAATAAATATAATCATCAGTGATTCCACTGTGAACCATCGGTGATTCCACTGTGAATCATCGGTGATTCCACTGTAAATCATCAGTGATTCCACTGTGAATCATCGATGATTCCATGGTGAAACATCGGTGATTCCATGATTAATCATCGCTGATTCATCGGTGAATCATCGGTGATGCACCAATGAATCACAGATGAATTAGTTTCAAACTTAACTTCCTTGACTACACTCTATCGCAGGAGCTATTTTTGAGAAGACATTTTTCTAAATTTTCTCAAACTTTTCCATTCTTTTTTCAATTTTTTCAAATTTTCTCAAAAATATTTGAGAAAAAATTTGAGAAAATTAAAAAAATTGAAAAAAAAAATTGAGAAAATTTGGGAAAATGTTTTCTCAAAAATAGTCCCTGCTTTATCGCCACTTTCCTTTACCCATGACACAGGTTTATTAAACGTATCGGAACAGTATTTTTTGTCGGGTGTTCAAATAGTGTATCTAGTATCTAGGGTACCGGGAAGTTTTTCGTCCGGAGATAGATCCACTTGTAACCAGGAAAAAAAAATTACAATTGAGAGGAAAGAAGTACGATGAAGAATTAGTTGTGCTTGCAAACATGAAATGGCTGAAAAACGGAAAAACGGGAAATGATTCAGAAACGCGAAGTGGATTCTCTACACTGTGTTTGAGTTCGAAATCACAAAAAATTTAGTTACGTTCGCAATTTCTTCAAAAATATTCGTGGGTTCATAATCTAAATATTTTTCGCTCGCTACGGTCGCGCTTTTTTACTTTTTCACACAATGCTTGAGTTTGAAATCTCAAAAAATTTTGCGACATGTGTTCTCCTTTGAAGTTCTCCACGCATTCCCTCGAGCGCCGCGAAGACTTATGCTTGAAAGACACTGGCGAGGTTACCTAGATGAAAGCTCTCATCTTCTTCTGTGTTGGAAGCATACCCTCCAGCCCCTGCTATTCCCTGATAGGTCAGCTGGAAAGCTATCTAGTCAGTCTTTCCTACTTGGAAATATAGCGTTAAATCGCCGGTGTGATTCGATCTATGTCTAATTACTGCCTCATACAACCACAGAATAGCCTTTGACGGCAGGCCGCAATTTCTTCCGATAGAGTTTCTGCAGCCTTGCTGTGCAACGATAATTTTGACCTTAACCTTGGCCTTCCACATACGAGTTGGTGCCCGTGCACAATGTCAGCGATCTTGAACGTGAGAACCCTTGCAGTGATACGATGTCCACTTGAATCCCCCTGAATGATCTTCAAGTTTCGCAGCGATTTTAAATATAAATTTCTATTCTTTGTCCGAGGGAGAATCAAGGCCGATCAATTAACTTCTCATCTTAGAGATCTCGTTACTCGGTCATGCCTTAATAGCAAAAATATGTAACCTTTCGACTTTAATGTTGGCATTCTTTGTTTGTATTCGTAAAGTATTGAGATAAAAGAAAATTGTGTTTTAATGAAACAAATCGCAATGAAATTGAAATTGATCTTCTGACGAAAAAAATGGCTGAACTAAGTCTCGAATTCGCAACACGTGAAGGAAGAAAATAATTGCTGAGCAGGCGCAGTGCAACTAGTCAAACAACAAGTCTATCCATGAACGTATCTAACTAACTAAGAAACAGAAATTCAGAACTAAAAATGTTTTCATTCAAACAGAAAAGAAAAATTTCATGGTTTGGTGGTATACTTTTGTAATTATTTGTTAAATCATCAGTAAAAATCGCTAAAATGTGAAGAAACGCCAAGAGCTGAAAAAAATTAATTTGGCGTTTCTTCTCTTTTTTGGCGATTTTTTTTGGCGTTTCTTCACACCTTGGCGATTTTTGTTTTTTTTTGGCGATTTGACTCTGGCGTTACTTCACGGGAATGGCCAGCTGTTGCTACATTTTCTACAAAGAAGGAGAGGCAATTACGCCCTGCTAATTGGAACTTGTGTAATGAATGCGATTTTGTGCGAAATGAAGAGAGTCATATGTTTTATATCAATAAATTCACGTCTTTTCGTCTTGAAAATTACGCTCTTTCTGTGAAAGTGCTCCCCAGTGGAAATTGCTTACTTTAGGCTCTGTTATGCATAACATTTCGTAACAGGAAATTTATTTTCTTTGTACGAAGAGATGTGCAAACTAATTTTCCTTTTACGAAATTTCATTTAAAGCTTCTGTTAAAGGAAAATGTTTTCGGCGGTTTGAAATTCGGTGGCGATATTTCTTGGAGATACAACATAAGCATAACAACTAGGCTATGCCGAAAAATTCGGCGATTCTTCTTGGAAATGAAAGAAGAAAAATCGTTCATTTTGTTTGAGGATTCTAACAGAAATTTGTACCAAAATTTCCCTGTTAAAATTCACCAACTCTTACATTTTCAATAAAATAAAATCGGTAAGTGATGACCTTGAAACATAAAATGACAAACTAATCTCGATAGTATGACTCGAAGGTAAGAATTAGCAATCTTTAACACCACCCAAAATCATGTGTTTATTTTTTACTCACCGGTGTAACACCGCGAATTTTAAATTCTTCTGCCACTCTCAAAAAGTCAGGTAAATCTTCTTGGTTTATTCGAACCTCACCTAAGTACATGTAATCTAAAATTGCTTTAAAAACTTCCTGCCTCACCCCGTTCATATAAAAAATTGGATGCGGACAAGGGTTGAGCTGAAAAGACATTTCGCTTTACAGTTTTCGCCAACAACTTCAACAGAAAATTTCCACTCACTTTCAAAATTCGTTTCAAAAATGGGCTGCACGCGAACAATACTAATTTATGTGCACCAAATGATTCTCCTTCTCCACAAACGAATGTAATGTCGACTAGATCTTCGTCCATCTGAATTTTCTTGAACTCATTGGAAACATTCTTTTGGAAGTTGCTCCACTTCAAGCAGAACAAATTATTACCATCCATTGTCATTTCTCCCTCCTTTCGTAAATTCAAAGATTAATTTCGATCGTAAAGCAGCGGTTTTGTATGTTTCACTATGATACACAAATGCAAATCAAAATAATGCGAAAATGACGATTTTGACAGAGCGATGATTAATGATATTATAATGTCAAATAACATGAAAGAGAAAATGTTAAAAGGGAGATGGAGTATATCGGACGATGTTGAGGTGTGAGACAATCTAAATGATACTTTAAACGACTGGGACAAGTTTTTGAAAAAAATGGAGCGAATTTGACTTGAGAAAGTTATTTGAGGGGTTTCACGTTAACCGGGAAATGCCGAGAAAGGTATAAAGCTCGAAGGGGCATAATGTGAAGCGCTCGTCTTTATATATAGCTACTTAACTGGCGCTTTGAAAGCGATGTATGCCAAAAAATTCGTTGCAACAAGTTTTTATGATATAGCTACCTCGACTTTCATTCCTCGCGCCGTCAAATTGAAGCGATTTAATTTTAGCGTGCGTACACAGAGAAACGATAAGTTGGCACACTTGCGGCCAGATATGTACAAGGAACATGTGAATCACAGTTGGTTACTATGGGAGAGTATTCTCTCAAAAATGCAAACAAATTGATTGGATTCTCTCCCATACCAGCTGTCATTCTTCACGTCACGTTACTTCTATCTGGCAGGCGTAAGTACCAACTTATCAATTCTCTTTACGTGCAACAATAAGGAGCCATTCATAAATGACGTCCGGTCGTTAGGGGGGGGGAGGGGGTATAGAGAAACCGGTTGAATTCGGACGGTGGGGGGAGGGGGGTTATGGAAGCGTGACGTCCGCTTGAGAATTTGTGGTTTTGTCAAATTTCTGTCAAGAATTTAAACTGGAAGCATGCCCGAGGTTGTTTGTCGATAGAGAAACGCAGGCTTAGCCAAAAATTTTCCTGTAGTTTCTTTGACTGTTTGTTAGAAGAAAAATGTACACAAAAATGGCAAAAGTATTCCTTACTACCTACTATTGTAGTAAAAAATTTTCTTTTTTTATCCGACACCTCACTGCGAAAGAGTCGGTGCCTAGCGGAAAAATATTGAAATGCCTTTTTGACGTAGAAAGTGGAGCCATGACAGAGATAGTGGTAAAAATATTAACTATTAAAATGTCTTCGAGGCAGCCTCTAGCCTTTGGACTACATCCTAGACTTGTCGAATGTTCAGCAAAAATGTGTGGAGGAGTGTTGTTACCTAAGGAGCCGTTCACAAATGACGTCACGCTTGCTATAAAAAATGAGTATCCATAAAACGGTCATAATTCGTCAACAAATTTCGTTTATAGAACTCTGGCTATCCCCCAAAACAGGGGATGTGTTTGGGGGGGGGGGGGTAGCCGGAGTACTATAAGCAAAATTTCTGACCAGTTTGGAGTTATGAACTTTATGCATTTTATAGCAAGCGTGTCATTTATGAACGGCCCCTAATCGGCTCTCAAGGATCATCTTTCTCGTAAATGTCACTGGAACAAATCATTCGAGTTGCGCCGACTTAACATCGATTGTCAGCCGAATGCGGCCGAATGATCGATTTTAAGTCGGCGCAACTATAATAATTTGTACCAGTGGTATTTACGAGCAAAATTATCTTTGAGAGCTGATTAGATTCTCCTCTATAAATTTTGCTGAACGTTGGACAAGTGTAGGATGTAGGCCTAAGGCTAGAGACTGTCTTGAAGACCCAGCCGACGAAACGCCGGCACACGGCTCTACCTCACAGTACGTAAAAGTAATGAAATATTCTTGGAAAAGTTATGTGTGCTGTAATGGTAAAGTCCGGCAGTAACACCTTTAGAAAAACGCAAAATTTTTATTTTATATGTAAATTAGGATGAAGTACAGCAGCAAAATCGTCAGTTTTGACGACGCACAGCATTAAATAAGTGAGGCAATTCAATTTGGCTTCTGAGGTTTTTGGGATTTGTCCAGCACTTTTCAACTTCCATCGGGTTTTTTGGTATTTTTCGGTTGTTCGTCATTGAGTTGAACTGTCACTTGGTTGTTGAAGAAGTGTCAAATTTTGCACCCCAGAGTAGGGTGGGTCGAATTTGAGCTTTTACTTTTTTTTCGAAACGCCTGACCCTACAGATGCCGTGTAATGGTCCCAGAAATGTTTCGTAGAAGAAATTTTTTTTTAAATGCGATCTTCCTCTGCCTCTCCTGGAAAAACTCATTTTAGGCGCTGTTTCATGAATTATGGCATAGACATCAATGTTTTCTTGAACGTATACATCTTGAAGGGAAACGTTTTAGGGCTAATTATAAGTATTCGGATAGTACTTCAAAATTCCGGTATCGGGGAGGTCATAAATATTTTAATGTGGTGTTGGAGGGTCAACCTCCCTTCCCGACTTTTAGTTTCCATATTGAAATTTCAACTTTGACTCCACCAAAACAACATAAACAATGATTTAAAAAATTGTCAAAGAACGTGGATAGATAGAGAATTTCATAACGAATTCAGGAAAACAAACCGTTTTGAAATCGGTTGACACGTGACTGACTCACATCTATTTCAGTGTGAGCATTAGGCGAGGCATTAAGGGGTCCAAAAAATGAAAGTGATGTCAAAGTTGGCGGAGTTGGCTAAAAACAGACCTTTGATGTACACTGATAAAAAGTCAATATGGTAGCAATCAGATCCGAGTGGATCTAGGGATCGTTCAACTACAAAATGTGTGAAAAAAACACCAAAATCAATGAAAATACAGGCTTTAGCTAAATTGAACATAACTAAGAGATGATAACATTTCTTGTTAAGGGGAAATCATTGATTCCTCTTCAGAATACTATAAAGAGAAGAATTTAATGATTCATTGGTGAATCTAAACGTTTCGGGTGGATTTAAAACATGAAAACTTGATGATAAGACTCCAAGACTGTTACCATAAAATGGTCACATCGATTGACTCCCAGCGCATTCGAAACGTTTCGATTCACCAATGAATCATTAAATTCTACTCTTTATAGTATTCTGAAGAGGAATCAATGATTTCCCTTTAACAAGAAATGTTATCATCTCTTAGTTATGTTCAATTTAGCTAAAGTCTGTATTTTCATTGATTTTGGTGTTTTTTTAACACATTTTGTAGTTGAACGACCCCTAGATCCACTCGGATCTGATTGCTACCATATTGACTTTTTATCAGTGTACATCAAAGGTATGTTTTTAGCCAACTCCGCCAACTTTGACATCACTTTCATTTTTTGGACCCCTTAATGCCTCGCCTAATGCTCACACTGAAATAGATGTGAGTCAGTCACGTGTCAACCGATTTCAAAACGGTTTGTTTTCCTGAATTCGTTATGAAATTCTCTATCTATCCACGTTCTTTGACAATTTTTTAAATCATTGTTTATGTTGTTTTGGTGGAGTCAAAGTTGAAATTTCAATATGGAAACTAAAAGTCGGGAAGGGAGGTTGACCCTCCAACACCACATTAAAATATTTATGACCTCCCCGATACCGGAATTTTGAAGTACTATCCGAATACTTATAATTAGCCCTAAAACGTTTCCCTTCAAGATGTATACGTTCAAGAAAACATTGATGCCTATGCCATAATTCATGAAACAGCGCCTAAAATGAGTTTTTCCAGGAGAGGCAGAGGAAGATCGCATTTAAAAAAAATTTCTTCTACGAAACATTTCTGGGACCATTACACGGCATTTGTAGGGTCAGGCGTTTCGAAAAAAAATAAGAGTTGAAATTCGACCCACCCTATCCAGAGTGATAATGACATTCGTCGCACGTTAAATTGTCATAAAATTCTTCGTTCATGAGAATATTTTCTATTTTATTTTCTCAGTAGAGTGTAAGAATGTTAAAAGAAAACCCATAAATGGGCATTGCAGCGTAACCCACATCGTAGGTATATAAGATTTAAGTATACTTATTTGCTTGGATGTTTTCGTGTATAGAACAAACAAATATAGTTAGTAAATTTTGACAAGTTATTTTCGATAAAGTTCTGGAAAATTTAAAATTTTCAGAGCTTTCTAGAACTTTCGATGTCGCTTTCGATACCAGATCAGACCCCCTCTGCAAGATTACAAGCAACTGAAGAAAATTGCAGCATACACTTGCTTTTGTAGCGTAAAGTGTCGGAGTGGAATTCTCCAAAATTCTTGAAACTTCACAAAAAATATGAAATTTAGAAGATAAATCTGGTAACTTTACAGAACTTTCCAGAGCTTTACAGAAATGTTCAGAAAGATCTGGAAATTTCAGAAAAGTTCTGGAAAATTTCAGAAAATTCTAGAAATTCTGAAAACTTTCTAGAAATTTCTGGAAATGTCGCATTTTCTGTAAAGTTCTATGAGAGTTCTGAACAGTTCTAGAAAATTATGGAAAATTTTAGAAAGTTTAGGAAAGTTTTGTAAAATTCTAGAAAGTTCTAAAATGTACTGGAATTTTCTGAGAGTTTCTGGATATTTCACTTGAAAAATTTCTAAATTTCTGTAAATTTCTTGAAACTTCTTAGAACTTTCCAGAAGTTCGCAGAAATTTCTGTTAAATGTCAAATAGCTACAGAATAGCACAAGTTTTAGCCTTCTAGGTGGAAGAGAAGCCGAGATATGAGTTATACGTACCCTCCCCCTCCGAAATTTTCCCCCTTTCGGCATTTCTGCAAATCTAGAGTCAAAGAGCTATCGAATGGCGCAAGTTTAATCTCTCTACACATAAAAAAATATGGACGTGTTGATTTAAAAATTTTTGATTGTTGCTTTAGTTATGACACTTGTTGACGTTCCTATTTTTTTCAGTTTAGGTGGTCTAGGAGCCGAGATATGAGTTATGATACGGACGGAAATATAAACAATAAGTGACTTTCGAGAAAAATGTGACAAAAAATAATTTTGGCCTTTTGTGACACCATAAATACTGACTCGGCTTGGAATGGTGTAGCGTTGGCTTTGATGTGTCTTTTTTATTATTTTTGTGTTGATATGTCAAAATGTTAAATGTTATTGTTTATCATCAAGTGAATAAAAATTAGTTGAATTATTCAAGTGAAATTCATACACAAGAAAATCTTACACCGACATGGATTTGTACGACATTCCTGTGATTCAGCCAGACCTTCGACACGAAGAAACAATCATTCAAATAGCTAACGCTTTCAATGCTTTACAACAAGTGATAACAGATGTGTTCAACAAAGTTGACGAACGAATCGAATCAAATTCGAAAGTTGTACAGGACATTGATATGCGAATTGAGAGAGTGAACAAAAAAATTGAAAAATTGTCCAATGATTACGAATCGATAGACATTCAGTCGCCGTACGATTATCCAGCAGAAAAAGCGTTCAAAAACATTCCAATGACCTTAACCAAATCCAATCGCAAGGCAATCGAATTGGATCGTGACTACACCATTGAAAGTGGTCCCGATTGCAACATATCAAAAACTTACGACAAAAAGCTTCAGTTCTATTACGTTCGTCAATCGAAAAATTCGGGTTCTAGCGCCGGATCGGTATCTTCGAAGGAAACCTATACCCCTCTAAAAAGTGGACTGGGCTCGGTGCCTTCATACTTGGATTCAATAAATGCCTTGCTTCTGTTTAACAATTCCGAAAACGTTTTTGACAGCAAAACGCAAAAGAATTTACGCAGAATGGAAAAATCTACGATTAAATACTACGATCCAGTCCTTAGCGATGGCCCAGGTGACATTGAAAAAGCACCCGAATCCATAACAACTCGACAACTTTTGAATATGCGAATTAGGAAGCATTTGTTTATGGCGACACAGTGGAACGATGACGAACAAATCGACATACCGATCATGTTACCGAATGTGTCTGGCATTCGAGATAAAAAGAAGAAAAAGATCACGAAGAGTAGTGAAGACAAGCTACCTGAAAACACAAATGATGAACCGAAATCGGCTGAAACGAAGGCAGTGCTGCCACATGATGGGGGCATTCAAAACACTAAGAAACAAGATACAGTGGATATTAGCAGTTCGGTTGTTGATAGCGCTCCTGCGCCACCTCCAGTCCCTCCACCGGTGGAACCAAGTGAAGTGGTAACACCAAAGGCACCACCTCCAAAACTGAATTCAAATACGCAGGACAGGAGCATGCTGATGGAAGCAATACGCCAGGCTGGTGGTGCACAAAAAATGAAGAAAAAAATCAACACCGAGCAAAGAGACGATTCCGGGAACACCGAAAAGGTACATTCGACTCCTGGTAAAATTATTTCTCTAACCAAATTGACGTTTTTATCGTTTTAGAAGAAGCAACCGGTTGCATTTAGTAGTGGAGGTCTGATGGACGATTTACATAAAAAATTAGCCTTACGCAGAAAAGGAATTTCTGGAAACAAAGACCTTGGTCAAGGTTCGAATGTAATGGAAGGAATATCAGCGATGATTCCACCACCACCTCCAAAGCAATCAGACTCGTCATCGGAATCCGAATCCAACGACGACTGGAATTAACTGAACGAATGAAATAGAACCCTTCTGTGCCTTCAAATAATAATATAAAAATAAAACGCAATGAAATCAATGTTCATGTTAATGTTGGAAGCACTAGCTACAAGTAATCCAAAGCAAATCCACCCATTAATTAATCGACAACTCCGAATTTGTATATAATGCGATGTTGATAATCGTAGCTGGGAATCACGATGTTGTTTTTAAAGTTGTTCTGAAAGTTTACTGTGAAAATACGAACTCCATTCATCAAATTTGTCTTACACCAATATCTTCCGCAGGTAGACCTAAGGAGTTGATACAAAAAGCTCCATGTCGTTCATAGCTTGCTCCATCTTTTCCTTTTATTTCACCTCCTCTTGAATATAACACTCCTGATTTCAAAGAGTGATCACTCTTGCCGGTTAACTCAAGGTCTACGGTGTCCCTATCGAATGAATCGTCCATTGCCATTGGAATGGCCTTTTCTTTACTTTTAGATATTGCACAATCAATCGATCACATACCTCGTTTGAAACATCAGGGAAATAATCGGCCGTGTAGAATTGAATTCCACCTTGATCTTATAAAGCATTTGAGAACATCTGACCATCCTTCAATACATCATTCCGTTCAACGTACCTGTGTATATTTCAACATAACGTCCAGACGTGGGATGAAGGACTCGAGCAGCAAATGAAATTAGTTGTTCCGTTCCCTTCGTTAAAATGTAATATTTATCGAATCCGAATTGTGGAGATCGTGCTATTACTGGTCCAATCTCTTTCGGGCTTCTCAGATCAAACACCGTTCCGCCAACATATTTCGGTTGAAATTTTGATAGTTTGTAGGTACGGTCTTTGATGGATTTATCCGCATTTATTGTGAAAATGTGCTTGTACAGTTCGTTACGTTTTGCAGCCTACAAATGTCAGTTGAGCGAAATGAGAAATTTTTGAGAGAGAAAAGGGTAAACTCAACTCACATGTCCAGCTAAATTCAAATATAAGTTTAGCGATAAATTGATCGATGTTGCTCTTGTCGATGTTGCCCGATACGTAACATGGAAGGAATTGTCTTCTTTCAATTCAAATATTGCTTTGATCATAACGGTACCTCTGTAACCTTTCCACCCATCTTCAGATACGTGTGAGAGTACCAACTGAATCATTAAAGTAATAAATCATTCCTTTGTTTAAAACGTACAGGTTATATTAGGTGATATTAGGCTCTGCTCAGAGTGAAGCGAGGAAGGTCGAGGAGAAGATCGGAGGCTGTAAAGAATGTGCTGGCGATGTCTGAGACTAGCCTTTCGTCTTGACGTGAGGTGACAAATACTAGTCAAGGAACTTTTCGAAAAATATCGAATCGATAAAAAAAATCATCAAAGTCATTAGCGATATTTATCAAAATATCGAAATCTTAACATATCGATATATCAAAATATCGACAGCTACGAAAATATCGAAAATTCTAAAATTATCGATATATCGAAATATCAGCAATCACAACAAAAAACTTCTTCAAGGTAAAGTGTGACGCAGTCCTTAATGTCCACTTCCAAAATTAATGATATCAGTGGAGGTGAAATTGCGTCACAAATGCCAGAGCCAACGACGAAAAAATTTTTCTGTACTTTCAGCCTTTACATAGCAAAAATTTGACCTTTTTTTACTGAATTCAAAATTAATTTTTCAAATTCTTCTAAAAGTTACCCAAGTAACTTTATTAACTTAGTTTTTGCGAAAATTTTGCATGTGCATTTTTTAAAAAGTTTTTTTTTTGCGTCGTCATGTTTTGCGTATTTTCAGCGTAAGCGTCATCTCCACTGATATCATTAATTTTGGAAGTGGACATTGACGACTATGCGTCACACTTTACTTTGAAGAAGTTTTTTGTTGTGATATCAGTCGTTTTAGAAGTTCGGACATTCTCAGAAAGAGAATTTTCTTCGAAAAAAATGTGGCGCAGCAGCACTTCTCGCGGCTGCCATATCTTGCGGCGGCCAACCCCACTTATATGTGCAGAAATGTTTACAGTCACTTCTCTACAAGTTTAGCTCATCATGCAGAAGAAACCATCTAAATAGATATAAAAACGACTGAGAAAACTTTAACTTACTAACAAATCCAAGATGGCGTTTTAACAGCTGGCAGCCATTTTCTTAGGATCACAAAAAAATTCTACTCAACAATCTCTATAACTTTCCCGAAGAAACCAACTCTCTTAGTATTGTCATTCCGAAGCTAAAATTCGAGAACAATTAAAAACCTAGTTCTTTGCTGAGGAAAATCCAAAATGGCGCCGCTTTAACAACTGGCAGACATTTTCTGAAGATCCCAATTCCTGACCAAACTCTGAAGAAACCAACTCTCTAGCTATTGTTACTCCGGAGCTAAAATTCGAAAATTCCGAGTATTACCTGAAAAGCCCTCAAAATTGACCACTTTTCCACATGCCGCGGCTTTTCCAGATTTTGCACGGAAAAGCACCGCTTGAAATTGTTCATTTGGGGCTAAGACCGACGGTCAGTGAAAATTTCAGGAAGGTTGGCTACCTCTTTAAAGGTAGAGTGTGACGCAGTCCATAAGTCTGCTTCCAAAATTAATGATATCGCTTGAGGTGACGCTATCGCTGATAATACGTAGAATTTTGTTTGAATGGAACCTTGTGTTCGACGTTTTAATTCCCTCAAAAAATTACAGCGCTTTTTTTAAAACGAAATTGCGTCACAATGCCGAAATAATTTTTCTGTACTTTCAGTTTTTGCGCTGCAAAAATTTTACTTTTGTTTGTTACTGCGTAGATTGTTTAAGGTAAATTTAAATTTTTGCGTGTAAAAACTGAAAGTATTTCCGCTGGTGGGTCTGGCATTTGTGACGCAATTTTTTTTAACACAACGTAATTTTGTTTCAAAGAAAGCGCTCTAATTTTTTCAGGAAATCAAAACTTTTAACACAAGGTTCCATTCAAACAAACTTCTGCGTATTATCTGCGATAGCGTCACCTCAAACGATATCATTAATTTTGGAAGTAGATTTACGGACTGCGTCACACTCTACCTTTAAAGAGGCTTTTGTTGTGATATCGTTGTTTTGGAAGTTTTCAGTTGTCTTCGAAAAAAATTGTTTTCGAAAAAAAATTGACTCCGAAAAAAAATTTTTTTTCTTCAAAAAAATTTTTCTTCAAAAAACTTTTCTACAAAAAAGAATTTTCTCCAAAAAAACTTTTCCTTGAAAAAAAAAGTTTTTCGCCAAAAAAATTTTCTTTCCGAAAAAAATTGTTCTCCAACACCTTAGGCTACCATCGGAACACTTCATATCACCTTCGGAATACTTTGCGTCACCTTCGCTTGCCTTTGGAACACTTCGTGTCACCTTCGGCTACCTTAAGAACACTTCGTGTCGACTTCGGCTACGTTGGGAACACTTCGTGTCGACTTCGGCTACCTTCGGAATACTTTGCGTCACCTTAGGCTACCATCGGAACACTTCATATCACCTTCGGCTACCTTCGGAATACTTTGCGTCACCTTCGCCTGCCTTCGGAACACTTCGTGTCACCTTCGGCTGCCTTCGGAACACTTCGTGTCACCAATTCTTCTCAGTGATTCATATAACTTTCCTGAAGAAGCAACTGTCTAGGTATTCTTATTCAGAATTTAGCAAAAAATCCAAAATGGTGTCACTTTGACAGTTGGCAGCCATTTTTTTGAAATGCTAAAATGTTCTCCTGAGTAAACTCTATAACTTTCTAGAAGAAACCATCTCTCTAAGTAGTGTCCGGAGCTAAAATTCGAAAACCGAAAAAGTATAAACGAAAATCCAAGATGGCGCCGCTATGACAGCTGGCAGCCATTTTCTTATGATTCCCAAAAATTCTCCTGATGAAACTCTATAACTTTCCCGAAAAAACCAACTCTCTAGCTATTGTCACTCCGGAGCTAAAATTCGAAAACTCCTAGCATTACCTAAAAAACCCTCAAAATTGACAACTTTTCCACATGCCACGGCTTTTCCAGAATTTTCCCGGAAAAACGGCATATGAAATTTTTCATTTGGGGCCGAGACAGACTTTCCCTGAAAATTTTAAGGTAATCGCTCGAGCGGTTCGCGATAAAAAAAGAAGATAGATACATAGAGACATAGATAGATAGATCGCTACCGCTGTGGGCATGATTATCCTTATCAGATAATAGAAAATTATTGAAATATCGGCCATTTTTGACAGAAAATGTGTAACGCATCTGTCGAAAAATTTCAACCATATGGAATAATGTTGTCGTTGTACTGCTGCCGAATTAACGAAAATTTCTTGCAGACAATTTTGAATTTTAGATGAAATGTTTTTGAAAGCAAATTGGATCTGAAAATAAAATTTGTTGGTGTCGGAGACGTGAATCGAACCACGTCACATCTTCGCTCTCCGGTCGATGCTATAACCACATGAGCTAATCCGGCACATTTCATTTTCAGATACAATTTTAGAGTATTGATAACTCAGCAATACAACATTATTCCGCTAACGTATTATTACGGGGTGCAATATGCATTGGTTTATTACAGGGATTATGTCGTTCAATCGCATGATATTTGTACGATCAAAGGAGATATGAGAATTATATTGAAAGCATTGAACAGTGGGGACACCTATTAATGCAAAAAAGTAGTATCAGTGGTTTTAGTTTGGATATAAAACTACCATACTATGGCAATTGCCTTGTTGATGTAGGTCCTCTACATAGAATTGAAAATGAACGGTCTAAAATTGTATCTGAAAATGAAATGTGTCGGATTAGCTCAAGTGGTTAGAGCATCGCCCGGAGAGCGAAGATGTGACGTGGTTCGATTCCCGTCTCCCACACCAACAAATTTTATTTTCAGATCCATTTTGCTTTCAAAGACATTTCATCTAAAATTCAAAAATGTTGTTAATAAATATTTGATAAATTTGATCTTCATTTGATGTTTGGTACTTTGTTAATCATCGATATTTTAATAGCTATCGATATGTAGATAATGATATTAAATATAATTATCAAAAACAAATATCGATATTTGACCATGCCTAACATATACGACACTTGATGCTTCAATCTGAAAAATATACACAGATTTTCAAATGACTGGCGTTTGTGAACAGTCAAAATATTATGAGGCGCTGCGCCTGGTGATGAGTATTTCCCTTTGGGAAGTGAACAATTTCGCTTACGAATAGCGTTTTCCTCTTACAGAAGGTTATTCGGAAGCGGTTCTCCAAAGGGAAATGCTATTCGCAGATTTCGCATTGTTCTGCATTCAACTCTAAAGCAAAGATTCGTTGAACGGTTATGTATTTTCGGTTTCTGTTGATTGTATCTAGACGATGCGTGAATCAGCGGTGATTCCAATGTGAATCAACGGTGAATCCAATGTGAATCAGCGGTGAATCAGTTGTGATGCCGATGTAAATCGGCGATGATTCACATGTGATCAGCGGTGATTCTAATGTGAATCAGCTGTTATTCCAATATGAATCAGCTGTTATTCTAATGTGAATCAGCGGTGATTCCAACGTGAATCAGGTGTGATTCCGATGTGAATCAGCTGTTATTCCAATGTGAATCAGCGGTGATTCCGATGTGAATCAGCGGTGATTCCTATGTGAATCAGTAGTGATTCCCATGAGAAACAGCGGTCATTCTTATGTGAATCAGCGGTGATTCTTATGTGGATCAGCAGTAATTAACATGTGAATCAGAGGCAATTCGCATGTGAATCAACGGTAGTTCCGACGTGAATCAGCGAGGATTCTTGTGTGAGTCAGTTGTTATTACCATGTGAATCAGCGGTTATTCCCACGTGAATGAGCGGTGATTACCATGTGAATCAGTGGGTGATTCCTATGTGAATCAGTGGGTGATTCCTATGTGAATCAGCGGTGATTCCCATGTGAATTAGCGGTGATTCTCATGTGAATCAACGGTGATTCCCATATGAATCAGCGGTGATTCCAACGTGAATCAGCGGTGATTCCGATGTGAATCAGCTGTTATTCCAATGTGAATCAGCGGTGATTTCCATGAGAACCAGCGGTCATTCTCATGTGAATCAGCGGTGATTCTTATGTGAATCAGCAGTGATTAACATGTGAATCAGAGGCAATTCGCATGTGAATCAGTGGTAGTTCCGACGTGAATCACCGAGGATTCTTGTGTGAATCAGCGGTTATTACCATGTGAATCAGCGGTTATTCCCACGTGAATTCCCACGCAAAGGAACTTCATGCTCCAGAAACAGGGTTACATGAATCTGAATTGTGGGAAAATGTAACGCAACTACCCGATTTCTCACACGAACAATTCCTCTCAATTCCTGGGCGCCTGATTTTTTTTTATATTTTTAATCGATTCAAAACGTTTCTGAGGAAAAAATCGTAGATACTATGACACGCCTCGAGAACTTTTCGCTCAGAAAGTTGGTGCAATCCACCTACCGCCCTCTCACCTACCAACACTTTTTCGTGGTTTTTCATTTTTAATCGAAAGGAAAGACATTATAATTCTAAGTAAAACATTGTTTTACTGAACCACTCGGAAACTGAAGGTTTTTTTATAGTGGATTGAAAACAGGAAAAAAGAAAAAATTTGACCACTTAACTCACTCCATAAAAAAACGGAACATTTTTGGGCCATGTCGTAGAACGATTTTTTGCTCAGAATTACGTTCTAAATGAAATAACTGTCAAGGGTTTTTGCTTACTTTACTTCCATCCAAGCTAGATATCCAGTTGAAGAGTCCCAATCCGCTATAATGTTCGTCCTGTAGAGTCTCGAAAGCATCGCGTCCCAGTGTACATCCAATACTAGGATTAGAGTCTTCGTAGTATTCTGTTGTGATTGATAGTGTCGAATGCTAACGCCTCACAAATAGAGAAAAGTTTTACCCTCAATTGTGTCAAATCCCAATGCGACATCCTCCAGTACACCATTTTTATCCGGTAACTGAATGCTGGTTATAGTTGCACCCAAAGATATGACTTGTATTTGCATTTTGTTTTTGATGTTGGTAAAGGTAAACCGTTTCACAACTTCCGTACCTTTATCGGTAGTAACCATTCCGAATCCATCCAAGGCAATGGAAATATCACCTACAATTTTTCCGGATTCTTCCAAGACATTTTTACTCACTTTAACTGTGAGGCTGGTTTCTTTTATAATTTGCATGCTATCCTCCGCCATAGACTCAGTTCGGCCTACCAACTGCGCAGGGGAAACTTCTTCATGAGAGATTAGTGGGATTTCAGTTTCTTTTGAAATATTCTCGTCTGACTCTGTGTTGCCTGGCTCCAATTTTGAATTACTTGAAATATCGTCATCAGCTTTGTCTTTGATACCGTTGTCCATTTTATTTGTTTCTCAAGATTAGAAACGCGGAATGTATTTTTAATTAATTTAGGCAGCTGTTACTTTGTTCAAAAATTATATTCATGAAAGGGTGTCAAGCGTGTAGGGCTGTGGAACCGTTCGTCTTTCAGAAACGACAAAATGATTTTTCCTTCAAAAACACTTCTATGTTTGCAGTTTCCCGTAGTATATAATACAAATAAAAATCGACCTTTGAACTCAAATCAGCGTCTACCTCTAAATCAAGAATAAGTTACAACACCTTGTACGCAAGATTACTCTGAACGCCACTCTATGTTTTTCCTGTTAAATTGAATAACGATTTTACGAAGTGGCTTTTTACAGTCGACTACGATAGTCTGAAGGACTATCAGTACGTCTTTCCAACGGTGGTTTATCCACTTCAAACACCCCCATTAACAAAATTCCCAGTTACGTCAGGGCTAGAAGTAATGATACGGCGATCCGTTAAAACATTCATTGGGCTTCCCCAACGAACCAATGACTCACTATTCTACGCACCACAGAAACTTCGTGGACTGGGTATATTCCGTGCATCTTGGGAAGTTTTCCTGCAGCACTTCTCCCTAGCTGCCAGGTTGTCCAGAACCAACGACGAATTATTCAACGCTGTAGTCAACTACCAGTCAGAAATGGAAACCTGTACGAAAGCACTGGAAGTATCAGGAGAGAACACGAAAGTATTGGTGCAATCTAAAATACCAAGGGTCTGGAGAGTTCACCATTTCAAAACGTACACGCCAAGCAATAATTATAGACGAAATTACAAAAGGGTTTCGGCGATTAAGCTCAGCACGAACTATGCAAATCTCAACGGTGTCCCAGGAGTCATTAGCGCTTCCAACCTCTGCTGCAGAGACCGAACTCTGAGATCGAAACAATACCGCAAGTTTTTAGATTTATCAGTTTGGGACGATCGCCTTGAAACACAAATCCTAGGATCTTTTTTTTCCTTCCCGGTCATCATTTAAATCGTCACGCGAGCCTTCCTGTCGCCACCAAAAATCTGTCAAGTGTGGCAGCTGAAGGTACTTGGGGCATTCACAAATTAAGTGTATACCCGTCTCCTCCCCCAATCCACAAGAGCCCTCAACTTGTACGTGTGCCGATTCAACCCGCAATATTCAGTGATCGCTCTCACAACCCTCCTAATGCGACACCGGTCCATCACTAGCAAATCGTTAGCCCATTTCTCGTCAGGCCTCGGGAAAAAGCGACAACGACTTGGGTATTGCCAGGTAGGGTTCGGCTCCAACTGATATAGTCGTGGAGCCCATTCTTGCAAGTTCATCCGCCGATTAGTTCCCCTCCAAACCAGCGTGATCCGATTGCTCGAACCGTTATCGTTCAGATACTCCTTGATCAGCCTAGAGGTCACCACGGGCGATACGAGTGCCCTAGTGCTATCCGAAAGAATAACGAAGTCCTCTCCCTGTGTCTCCGTTGGCAGTGCTTCTCGAGCTCCCATTAGTATCGCGAAAGCTTCTGCCTGTAGAACACTGGTGGTTCCACCTAAGTGAAACCAGTTACCCTGTACAGCATTCGGATCGTATGTTCCAGCCCCTGCCCCTTCGACTGTCTTGGATCCGTCCATAAATCTAACTTTTGCCTTTCCACACAGATAGGACGGCCATCTATCTAGCCACTTCTCTCTGCTTCGAAATACCGTTTCGGCATGGTAAAAACTGGGTCCGGAATCATCTCACCAATTTTGCCATGTCCAACCCCGAAAGGGGCAGCCCACATACCATTCTGTACCAACCTGTCCGCTGTAACCTTGATAACCAAGTCCAGAGGTGGTACAGCCAACAGTGCTTCCATGGCAGCGGTCGCCGTGGTTTTCATAGCACCAGTGATGCAAAGGCATACCAACCTCTGAACCTTACTCAACTCCTTCCTCGCACACTCAACGTTGAGCCTTGGCCAACATAGCACAGAGCCATGGCACATCATTGGCCTGATCACAGCCTCGTACAACCATAGAATATCCTTAGATGGTAGACCCCAGTTTCTCCCGAAAGAGTTCCTGCAGATCCATAAAGCCGTCAAAGTCTTCCTTGCTTTGTCCGTGACATGGTCAATCCAGTTCAGCTTACTATCAAGCGTGACTCCTAGATACTTTACTCCTGGAGCTAGTTCTAGATCCACGTTGAAGAGCCTGATTTTCCCCACCAGATATGATCCTGTGTTCCTTCTACTGAACAGCACAAGCTCTGTCTTAGTGGGATTAACTACACCTCAAGTTACCGGAAGCTGCTCATTAAATAACTCCTTGATCACCACCCGTCAACATTATATCTCTGAACTGCTCCGTGGAAAGGATTTGAATGTTTCGACGAAGTGTATGCGGTTGACACAGATGGAAACACACGATTCAGCGACATCGTCGCCCTCGATTCGAAATCGCACGTCATTGACCCAACGATAAGATATAAGACCAACGACAGAGAGCAAGACCTGAAGATCCAAAGAGAAAAGTCCGAAATATACAGCAAGTGCAAACCATTCTACAAGGACAAGTGCCACTCATCGTTTGGCGCCAGAAACAGGACAGTTGTTTTTCGGGAGGTGGAGGAAGCTACGTTAAATCTGTAATCACTCAGCACGTTTACAGTTAAATTATATTTTGTAATTCTTTTGGAAGACGATAACTTAATCCGACCTAGTTTTAGAATGACGATTGTCTTAAGTGATAGATGGATATACGGTGTTTTTTGAGCAACATTTGTTAAAGGGCAGTCCTATTATTTTTTCAATAAATGTTTTCTTCAGTCATCAGCGAATGATCTATAAGGATAGTATGTGCTGTCAGCTATTTACCTGGGTAAGATGTCGGTTCAAAAATTGGATAAAAAAGCGGAGGCGAGGTGCGGCAGCGCCCGCATAGAGAGTAAAGAAAGGAGTATCCCACTTTGCTAGATGTAATGGGTAGAGTTTTGATTGGTGCGCTGCCTGCAAGGTGTGTAAAATGTCGCTGCAGGCACGTGGGCTTGGGGTCTGGACAGTATCTTCGTATGCATGGAGGAATGCACGCCAAGCAATTCTTCTCCAGTCCGCTAATGACGATGGGTCGGGATCGCAAAGGCAGGTAGGCAGATCCGACTTACGGACTCAACAAGTACCTGACGAAGATGAGGATATTAGGTGGCCCAGAGTGTTCCTGTGGCTTGGAAGGGGAAACGGACTTACACGTCTACGTCGCTCACCCATCGAAAGTGGCCGAACTAGGACCTATCACATTTAAACACAGAGAGTTTTCGTAAGTTTTTAAGTGATTAAAGGGATGCATGAGTTGAGTAAACATTTTAGTTTTATGAATGAATGAATGATTTTATTTAGAATATTTTCCATTTAAATAGCTATTACATTCTATCAACTAATACTAAAATTCATTATGCCTTTGGCTTATCACATAGTCTTTCAATAATTTATTAAATTTACACAATGAGATTTCTCCGGTAATTGACTTTGGCAACGAGTTATACATTTGTATTCCCTTATAGAACAATGCATTTTGGCTAGTCGACTTTAAAGCTGCCGTTAATTTAATATCACAAGCGTTCCTTAAAGGTCTAGACTGGTCGTCATAATTAAATCTAATTTTGTTCGTCAAATACTGCGGCGCTTTTCCTATCACAATCTTATGAACGAAAGTCATTGTATTGAAATTGATCAATTCATTTACACTCATCAACTCCAATATCTTTAGCATTTCGTTCGACTCTGTTCTACGCTTGGCTCTCAAAATGTTCCTCATACACTTATTTTGCATTTTTTGCAATATTAGAACATCGCCTCGATTGCATAGGAACAGAACACTACTACAATATGTGAAGTGCGGTTGGATCAACGATTTGTAAAGATTTAACTTCTGGTAGGAGTTCAACTCATTTCTAAGTCGCGCAAGCACTGAGACCTTCATCCCAACTTTTTTGCAAACGTAATTCACATGATCATCACACCTAGATATTTCCACTTTTCAACTACTGACAGTTCAATATCATTTACTAAAATGTGTATTTCGTCTTTTTTTATCGTTTTGTGCGTTATCACCATCACTTTCGTTTTGTCAACATTTAACTTAAGTTTATTTTGGCAGATCTTGTTGAATAGAATGGCAAGGTCGTTGTTCGCTTGCGAAACAGCATCTTTAATGTTGTCGGCAATCACGTACATAAGAGTGTCGTCAGCAAACAATTTGATTTTACTATTGTGCAACTCATTTCCGAGATCGTTGATGTACATTGTAAAAAGGATTGGTCCGAGAATGGACCCTTGTGGAACGCCGAACTTATTGTTAATTTCTTCTGATATGACTTCACATATTTTGACGACTTGAGTTCTTCCCGATAGGTAGCTTTGAAACCATTTTAAAGCTGTTCCTCGAATGCCCAATTTGTATAGCTTTCGTAGCAGCAATGCCGGTGTGATGGTTTCAAATGCCCTTTTTAAATCCAAAAATATCGCCAGTATAATTTTTGAATGATTGAGCGCATCTTTCCATTCATAAAGAATATCATTGAGCGCCGTTTCGCATGAGTGTTGAATTCTAAATCCCGATTGGTAATCTTTTAGCAATTTGTTGATTATAATGAATTCAACTAGTTGTTTTTGTGCCAATTTTTCAATTAATTTTTCCATGCATGGGAGCGTATGTATTGGGCGATGTTCGTCGATTTTTGTCGTTCCTGGCTTCTTTTGAATGGGAATCAGTGTTGATCGTTTCAGTGAATCAGTGAACTTGGGCGGATCGGTCGGTATCATTAAATACCAAAAGTTCTTGCTTTTTCTAATTGTCTGCTTACACATTAAACCAAACAGTTTGTTAAACAAACAAAAAAGAACATTTCTAGAAAAAGCTGTAGCTGACACAACAGCCAGGGACGGTGAGTAAGTAAAACACGATTATGAAGCTTTACGTTTTATTAAAATGGACAATGTGTTCTGTTAGCAAATAAGATATTCAAATTTTTTAGGAACGATCGGTAATTGAACTCCGTCCTAGGACCTAGGCAAAAAATATAAGTTTAATGAAATTGGAAGTAATAAAATCGCACCTTTCTCTATTCCAAAGCACTTGCAGATCACATTGAATTCTCTTGTTGAAATAACATTGTCTATCCCTCTAGTTGAAAGAACTCGCAAGAATTGATTTTGTGTCACCGTACCTACATTACGTTTATCAAAGTCCTAAAAGAGTTCCCATTTAGCAATAGCTTTTACTCTTTCCATTGTCTTTAAATCATTACCTCAAAGAGAGAACTCAAATTAGAAACTTGATCAGCGTATTTAGCCAATTTAGTGAGAGCTACTGAAACACATTGCCTTTCGTCAAAATTTAAAAAATTGCTTGAGTTATCGTTGGATGGAATATGTTGCAATGGAACAATCAGTGGCGCTCGCTGTAAATTATTCTGACAAAATGCTTCTTCCACACTCTCACAAAAACGTTGATAATCGATGTAATTGACGCGAAAAGGAGAGCGGAATCTAAAAAGAAGCAAAATGCATTGTCCTTCATAAGATTTCCAAGTCCCTAAAAAAAGTTACTTACACTTCACAAATCAAATCAAGTTCCATGTGTTCCAAACGTATACCTGCTAAGTTGAGGCCTCTTCGAAAATCACTTTCAGGTATACACAGCTCCATGTGCTTATCGTAATTCCTTAAAAAATCCATAATACTCACCCGATTTCTAACCACAATCCCCTTAATTTTTGCAAACACTTGTGTAATGTTCGTATCTTTCATTTTCCTCTTAATTTCCTCATTTCTCGTTGATATCCGAAACGGTGGAACGGGATTTTCTTCGAACTAAAGTAAAAATTGTTCGATGAGTAATAAATAGAAGCATTTGCCAATCAAAAATTGCTCTCAAGTTGATAAGTTTAGTTGAGTAAAGTCGATAATCTTCGACTACAGACAATTTTAAAAACATTTTAGTTAGGACAACTTTTCTACGAAATAAAAAATATTTTGTGCTGATGAAGCAAGAACCTTCGGTACATCAATAAGGTATTCCTGTGGGTCGACTTCTTTCAAAAACCAACTGTAATTAAATCCCATCTCATTTGAATATCTCTTCAGGAGTACATTGAATTCGACATCTGACAACAGAATTCCATTCTGTGAAAGAACTCTCCTCATTTGAGTGTTAGTCACGTGGCCGATATTCAATCTAATGAAATAAACAAAGATTTTTAAGAAATTCTTAAAGAATAAGGAGCCTTTTCACAAAGGATGTCACTTGGCGATTCACTACGTTTTGATTACGATAAATTACTAGAATCTATTTGATTTTAAAGGTGATCTGTTCGTTAACCTCTGCTACGAAACTGTAATAGAAAATCCATTGGTGTGGTGTATGGTGTGTGGTGTGGCATGAACGTAAATCAGTCTGTCAACAAAAGAAAACGCGAACTACACTAAGGATTCTTTGAACGCACAAACTATCGGGCGACATTCTTCATCAAAGACTCAGGTGTCTGATTTAGTTTTACTTATCCAAATCCTTAAAGTTAGGTTCCAAGTACAGCTGTCTTTTGATTATCGCACATTTGACTCGAAATATGGTATCTTCACAAAAGCTTTTAATATCCACGTCTTGATCGTCCCATTTCTGAAGTCCTTCTTTCGGCAAATTTAAAACTTCTTGTGGCGGTAGGTTTACAACAGTGTAAGGTCTTTTGTCCAAAGATCGTATTTGAACAACTAAATGAAACAATTGCTCACTAAATACATTATCAC
>WJQU01002034.1:0-29406 GCA_029228625.1 Pseudolycoriella hygida | reverse complement strand
CAGATCTCCAGAACTATGAGAGGTAGAAAGCTGCTTCCAAGGACAAAGTTGTAGACAATAAAATTTTAGATAACACGTGTTTCTGGGTTTTAGGGAAAAAGACTTAGTCCTTGGATATAAGATTTTCTAGATTTGAATGGTGTGAGACGTTACTTCTGTAGGGCCTTTGACATTACCTTGGGTGATTTCTATGGATTTTTGAAATTCTTACAGTTATAAGAGAACAGAAAACGTTGTATTGTTTGCTTATTTGTATATTTAGATACGTTCGAGTCTCTTTGCCACATCAATTCTGTTTGTCACATCTATTCTGATACGTACGAGTCTTTGGTTATGTTTATTATATTATTATGATGTTTTACTACCTACAAACGAGATCTTAGGCAGTGTGGGTCCATCACACTCATTGCCGGCAGTTGGTTCATCTTGTCATACTTCTTTTTCGGCCTTCAAACAAGAGCGTGCCTTCAGGCCCACGTGCGTAGTGTGGATGATATTCATCCAACATTTTCCTTCCGCAATTTTTTTAACACAACGTAATTTTGTTTCAAAGAAAGCGCTCTAATTTTTTCAGGAAATCAAAACTTTGAACACACGGTTCCATTCAAACGAACTTCTGCGTATTTTCTGCGATAGCGTCACCTCAAGCGATATCATTAATTTTGGAAGCGGACTTACGGACTGCGTCACACTCTACCTTTAAAAAGGTTTTTGTTGTGATCATTTTTCACATAAAATTTCAAATGGTAACCTAGTCCTTCCATGGATATGGCGCATGGCGTTACTTAAGCCAAATCAAGATATTTGCCCACCATAAAACTTTTAGCAACCTTTTTGTATGTACTGATATTACTTTTTTGTGGCGACGATTCTAATGAGAAAAAGGAAACTGTGGACTAATCGCCTGTTGTCAAAACGTTCAAGGTTGTTGTTGATGATAATTTTTCACTACATTTTCCATTTTCAAAAACTTAAGCCAGTGAGTATCAGCTAGGTGTATGGTGAACACTGATCGACTGTCACTGTCATCGAGTTTTACCTTTTTGTGTAACTCACGTTACACGAGTTGTTTTCATTGAAGAAATTTCAATATAATTTTTTGACGAGTGGTTTGAGCGTTTGGTGTAAAATATTGTCCATCGGAAAAGCAATGGAAAACGAGGAAAATGTAGTGATAGTAAAAGCTAAGCCGAAGAAAGTTTTCAAAGGCATCACAAAAACAGTAAACAAAATACCTCCAGAACTGCTAAACGATCCACAGATAAATGCAGCTGTTGGTGCATTGCCACAAAATTATAATTTTGAAATTCATAAGACTATTTGGCGAATACGAGAAATGAAGGCAGAAAGAGTTGCTCTACAAATGCCGGAAGGTAAGACATTTCGCCTTAATTTCAATGGTCGACAGTAGTTTCCAATTGCAAGTGTTGAAGTGTCAAAGGCTATCCGGAATAGTAGGTTTTCTACCGATGTTTTCCCTTCGAAACTGCATGTATCTCGTCACTAATTTCAAATATGTGCAAGAATGGGGGAATTGAGGTGTTGTTAACTGGTCAAGCAAATCGGTTATGATATTGAAATAATTATTGAAAGTATTGGAATAGAACATTAAATGAATGAAGTTGAATATTTCACTTGGAAGGTGGGAACATTTGAAAACGTATAGCTGGTAGAGCTTACTTTAGAGACATCTCCATGGGAACTATTGCGTCACACACATCCGGTAAGCCCTAGGATTGATAAGACAGCAATATTATCCTACTTGCTCTCAGCCTCTGGATAGTACGTTCTTTAGCGAGAAAAGCAGTACCGGGGTGTCAAGACTTCAAGTGAAATCGATAAGCTTTACTGGTGCAAGCACCGACCCCAAGTTGGAGACGTCCATTTTGACACCTGTGGTGTTGGTCAACGTCGACCTTTTTTCCTCAGAGGTGGAAAGCAGTAGAGATGATGACCTCTACCCAATGCGGAGAGTTGTACTTGTCTGCATGATCTCAACGGGTTAAGCGATAACGTTGCGCTTATCAACTCTTCCTGATATGCTGTATCCCGGTCCCGGGCTGTCAAAGCTATGCCCGTTAATTCCTAACAACTATTCAAAACCTTCCAAAATTACATGTTCCATTTTTGATATTTTCATTCGCAGGACTGCTGATGTTTTCGCTGATGATTTGTGATATTATCGAGAGATTCACCGACGCAGACACGGTTATTATGGGGGACGTGACATACGGTGCATGTTGCGTAGATGATTTCACTGCGAAGGCGTTGGGTGCAGACTTACTAGTTCATTACGGTCATAGCTGCCTGATACCCATGGACCAAACAGTTGGAATCAAAGTGCTTTACGTGTTCGTAGACATCAAAATCGACGCGGTCCATTTCATCGAAAGCGTTAAACTAAATTTCTCACCAACGAAAAAATTAGCTTTCGTCAGCACTATACAATTCGTTTCGACGTTGCATGCGGCTGCCAAGGAGTTGCGAAATGACGGTTTTGTCGTGGACGTTCCCCAAGCAAAGCCTTTAAGTCCTGGTGAAATTCTTGGATGTACGTCACCCCAATTAGATAAAGACTCAACGATCATTTACTTAGGAGACGGTCGCTTTCATCTCGAATCAGCGATGATTGCAAATCCATCCATTGAGGCCTTTAAATACGATCCATACGAAAAGAAATTCACTAGGGAATTGTACGATCACAAGCAAATGAGAGTCAACCGAAAGAAATGCATCGACCGAGCGAGTGGTGCGAAGGTTTTCGGTCTGATTTTAGGTACGTTGGGACGACAGGGATCGCTGAAAGTAATGAAATACTTGCAATCGCGACTTCAACATCACAATCGGCAGGCTGTCATTATTTTACTCTCCGAAGTATTTCCGATGAAATTAGCCTTGTTCCATCATATCGACGCATTTGTTCAGGTGGCGTGTCCACGATTATCGATTGATTGGGGAATGACATTTGATAAACCGCTACTAACTCCGTATGAATTGTCCGTTGCGCTAGGCGATGCTAAGTGGGCCATTTCAGACGATGACGGTGCAGTTACCGACTTAGAAAGATATCCAATGGACTTCTACGCGTCTAACAGTTTAGGATATTGGACTCCGAATCACAAACCTCCAGATCCCTGTGAAAATACACTCAAAGGCGGTAACTGTTGCGGCAAATGCCAAAAGGCTTAGAATTGTGAAATTATTTGCTCATTAGGTAAATAAATTTTAAGCAAAAAATGTGAAAAGTTTTTTTTATTTCAAACTTAGAAATGAAGGTGGCACTGCGATACTTCGTTTTATTTCACAGCCACTAATGGATTTATAGAAAATGGATGATTTTTGACTAATTATTTTACTCTTGGCTTCAAGTGGATCCAAAATCCGTTTTGAGGTCCAAACTTGAAGCTGCTTTTGGATAACCGGATTGGTATTTGAGTTTTCTCACTGACTTCCAGAGTGAATGAGTTCAACAAATAGAAAATCAAAGCTTTAGTCTCCATCAAAGCAAAACGAGAGCCTGTAACATAAATACATAGTCCGATCCAATTTTCAATTCATTCTAACAATCCTCACCAATGCAGTTTCTCGGTCCAGATCCGAAGGGAAGGTATGCTTGAGAATTGATATTTGCTTTGTTCTCATCGCTAAATCTCTCCGGGTCGAATCTAGATGGATTGGGATAATATCTTTCGTCACGATGGATTCCTATTGTCGGAAAAGAAAGATTTTCGCCTTTTTTGATTGTAATATTGTTCCCATCAAAGTCTTGGAATGTGTATTCTTTGGAGCAGACACGATCGAAAGCAATAGCTGGTGGCCACATCCTCAATGTTTCTAAAACAAAAGTTAATAACACGTGTGAATTAGGCAATTTGTACTTCTAATCCACCTGAAACCACCATATCCAAATACTTCATTCGCTGAATAACGTCGTACGACAATTTCTTTCCATTCAGCGATTTGACGACTTCATCTACTTCCTCAATCAATTTACTTTGCACATCTGCATTGGCACAAATTTCATGAGCAGTGAAACAACTAAGAACTGCACTAGTCTCGAAACCGGCGGCGAAAAATACGAAGCACTGAGCCGTTAAATCGTCATCCTCTAAAATATGATGGTCCCGTTCGCCAACCTCATGCTCTTCAACGGTTGCAAAGCCAGCAGTTCCATTTTCCGAACTATCCTCTGAAGCCAATTTCAAGGTACCCTTTTGTGCTTGCATCAAAAGTTGAATCATGTCTGGACGGATGATGTCATGCGCTTCTCGATATTTTATAGCGTCTAGTACCAAATTACGAAAATAGTCCATGTATTCCGATGGGAACACTTTCAACTTGATCATCTGAAAAAAAAACTTTTTCCGTGACAAAGAATCCTTTGAAAGCAAAGCATTCGCACTTACTCGCGCAATCTTTGGGAAGGTAATCACGAAGAACAATTTAATGCCAGTCCATCCACCAAAATTCATGACTTTCTTTCCCAATGTGTAGAATTTATTGTTGTTGTCTTGAATAGAATTGATCTAAAAAAAAGTTCCGGAAATAAATCATTTTTTAGTCTACATTGTCGCCGAGAGGTTGGTTGATGTGAGCTGACTACCGACGGTGCATAACAAAAAGTGCTCACGCTGCGCTACCGCCGAAATTTTTTCAACGGCGCACAGTTCTGGTCAAAAGCAATTGGAATTGAAACGTTCTATCAAATTGTTCAAGTCCACAAGAGCGTCCAAAAAATGTCGCCATCGAGTTCGGTTTTGTATTATATCCAGCTTTGCTCGCTTCGTCAACGTGTGTTCTCTTCCACATTGTTTTTGGTCGACCTCTTCTTCGGGTTCCCAGTGCAGTTTTTGCGATATCACTTGGATTCGGTTTATAATGCTCGTGGTCACTTTCCAAGTTTCGCAACTGTACATCAATACTGAAACGCAGTCTGTTTTGAAACATCTGATTTTCAGGTTTCTTGTCAGTTGTCTGGAATTCTAAATATTATAGGGCTAATTGAAGGCTTGGCGGGCTTTTCGTATACGGCTGTTTAAGTCGAGTTCGGCACCTCCATCACCTGATAAATCCTTCCTTGGTATTTTCTGCTCTGTTTCCTAGTCAAAATTGTCCCGCATAGCTAACAAGTCGGTGCAGAGAATTCTCTATATCTTGTGCTCTCTGAGCCAGGAGGGCTAGGTAGTCGGCAAAATCAATATCCTCTAGGCGTTCGATCAACGTCCACTGAATACCTCTGCCGCCAGTATTCACTTTCCGCATGACACAATCCAAGACTATGTAGACTCCCTTGTTTCACTCTAGAGATGATCGGGTTGCCCGAAACTTCGAAAAACCCGACCCGAAACCGAACCCTTGTTTTTTTCGGATTAATGGGTTTCGGGTTTCGAAAATTTTAATCGGGTCGGGTTCGGTCCAGGCCGGGTTTGGAATCAGTTCGGGTTTCGGGTTTCGAAAAATTTTATCGGGTCGGGTTCGGTCCGGGTCGGGTTGTTGTATCATTTTATTCGGATCCACTATTGACTTCTTATATTTAACAAAACTCGTCTAAATTTTATCATCTAACATTACACGAATTTTGTTTTAGTCTAAGAATGCAGACGTCGGGCCTTGAAATAATTTTTGTTTCGAAGTAATTTGGGTTGTGAGTTTCGAAAAACTTGAGTGTCTGGTTCGGTCCGGGTCGGGTTTCGGGTTTCGAAAAATTTTATAGAGTCGCAGTGGTCAAGCTGTCAAGTTGTGACCGTTGTTTATTTTTTGCTGAGTAAAAAATCCTCTTTTTCGTGGTGTTTAGCAAATTAAAAACTGTTCACGAGTGTCTATAACTAAATAGAAGGAGATACTAGACGCCATAAATAAGAACTTTATGGATGGCAGAACGTTTGTTGTTAATAAACTAACATTGAAAGTACGGACTGAAGGATAACCTCAACTGTGAACAACGTAACATTTTGCCAGCTATTAGACTTATACTCGAAGGAGGTGACAACCAATTTCTTTTGCCCATCTGTATGTAACGCAAAACTTGGACTTTGAGAATTTTCAAATTAAATGTCATCACACCGACGACTGAACATTTTCCAAAGGAAAATCTCCCAGTCACGAAAACAAATACAACAAATAAATTTTGATTGAACACACAACAACAACAACAACATGGATTCGACAAACAGCGATGTAAACAGCAATAATACAACTGCCTATTTCAACGATAGTACAGTCGTAAACCCGAATATTGGAAGCAACATCAAAATCTACCAATTAAGCGTGTTGGATCTCGAACAGGAGTGTTTTCACTGGTCGAAACAAAGCAAATTGAGTGACCGTTTGAATTCGAATATGAATCGAATGAGCAATGATTTATGTGAAAAAAGTAATTTTCATCAGAATAAATACGAACGTTGAAAGGGCAACACGCCCGAAATAAGTGTTTCTTCTCCGCCCAAAAATCCACAATTAAAAGGAATTTAGCCAGAGTCTAGCTGGTAGCTAGCCTGGATCCAACATCCATCCCCCGCGTGGACTTTTGGGGTGCAAATCGAAAAGTTGGTCATTGGCACAATTGAACCTGCACAAAAAGGCGTCAGCGAGTTTAGCGAATTGGTCATCGCATGATGCGTACAGAATTTGTCATTGGTCATCGATTGGAGTTGGAGCAACGAACGATTGCCATCCGTAATTGCGAAGATTGGAGTTGGTTGGAGCAACAAACGATTGCCATCCGTAATGCCGTAGATTGGAGTTGGTTGGAGCAACAAACGATTGCCATCCGTAATGCCGTAGATTGGAGTTGGTTGGAGCAACAAACGATTGCCATCCGTAATGCCGAATATTGGAGTTGGTTGGAGCAACAAACGATTGCCATCCGTAATGCCAAAGATTGGAGTTGGTTGGAGCAACAAACGATTGCCATCCGTAATGCCGAAGATTGGAGTTGGTTGGAGCAACAAACGATTACCATCCGTAATGCCGAATATTGGAGTTGGTTGGAGCAACAAAACGATTGCCATCCGTAATGCCGTAGATTAGAGTTGGTTGGAGCAACGAACGGTTGCTATCCGTAATGCCGAAAATGGAGTTGGTAGGAGCACGAATTGATGCCATCCGTAAAACCAGAGAAACGAATAAATCCAATTGATCATCGTTGGAAGTGGTTTTCGACGAAAGAAATTAATTTTACTCTCGTAAAGTAGTGGGAGGATTGATCGTCGAAAATATCAAAATGGTCAGTGGCGAAACATGGTCAGTGGTGGAACATATGGACAAATAGAGAGCCGTTCGAGATTGGAGTATTTTCACTCACATGAAAATAGTGGGAGAATGTTGGATCTCGAACAGGAGTGTTTTCACTGGTTGAAACAAAGCAAATTGAGTGACCGTTTGAATTCGAATATGAATCGAATGAGCAATGATTTATGTGAAAAAAGTAATTTTCATCAGAATAAATACGAACGTTGAAAGGGCAACACGCCCGAAATAAGTGTTTCTTCTCCGTCCAAAAATCCACAATTAAAAGGAATTTAGCCAGAGTCTAGCTGGTAGCTAGCCTGGATCCAACAAAACGTCGAAGGGCTATCCGCTGAAAAGTGTAAATTCATAGAAAAACAGTGCAGTGAAGAAAACATTGATGTCGTTCTACTACAAATAACTCATATCACCCAGGAAGGCACAAGATCTACCGTTAACGGATATACAATCGTAGCTTCGAAACACCACCCGATATTTGGTATTGCAACTTACGTCAAGGACAACCTGCTGCCGATAACACAAGTGCTCACTTCGAAGAATGATTTTTATACCGTCATCAAGGTGGACGAGCAAACAGTTGTAAATATCTACAAACCGCCCTCAGCAGACTTTGAATCCGAAGTGCTTCCAGCTTTCGAAAGACCATGTTTCGTGGGTGGAGACTTCAACAGCCACAATCAATTGTGGGGCTATAACGACACCAACGCAGACGGATTAAAAGTTGCCGACTGGATGGCACGCGAGGATTATTCGCTACTTTTCAACTCCACCGATCCAGTCACTTTCCGCTCTGCAAGATGGAATCGGACTTATACGCCCGATTTATGCTTCGTTTCAAAAGATGCCGACGGCAATATGCTGACAGCTGTACGAAAAATACTGAGAGGTTTCCCAAAAAGTCAACATCGGCCTATAATAATCGAAATAGGACTGAAACTGCCTCTTATTCGTGCTTATAAAAGAAACCGCTGGAACTTCAGCAAAGCTAATTGGTAAAATTACTCCGAAACTGTCGATATAACCATTCTTCGGATACCGTCTCAAATATCATGCTAAGACCGATTCGTCAAGCTAATAAAATCAGCAGCCATAAAAGCAATACCCCGAGGGCATCGAGACACAATAACTCCAGGCTGGTCCGAAGACTGTAAAGAACTCTTCAACGATTTTCAATTAACCGGCGACGTCGAAACGGGAAAACAACTTCTAAAAAAGTTGGACGAAAACCGCAAAGCAGAATGGGAAACGAAAATTGCTTCAGTGGACTTCACGAAGAGCAGCAAAAGAGCATGGAACCTGGGCAACCGTCTCAGTGGTAAGTCGCAAAAATCTAAGACTCTATTTCCAGTGACAGCCGACCACATTGCTTCACAAATTGTCCAAAGCTCGAAAGGCATAGTATCAACGGCTCAAAAAAGGAAAGTCATTCGACAGCACAAACTAAACCAGAATTGTCAAACAACTTCAAGTTTCAGTGCCCCTTTCACGAGCATCGAAATCGTAGAAGCATTGTCCCAAATGAAATGCGGCAAAGCTGCAGGTTTCGACAACCTGTTTCCCGACTTCCTCACGCACCTAGGCCCGAATGAAATCCAATGGCTCAGTAAACTTTTCTCCAACATTTACTCAACTGGAAAGCTCCCAAAAGCATGGAAAAAAGTAAAAGTGATCGCGTTTCCTAAACCAAATAAGCCAATGGATGACGTGACCAGTTACCGACCGATCTCGCTGTTAAGCTGCTGCTTTAAGTTGTTCGAAAGATCAATACTGACCCGCTTCGGCGACATTATCGACGATGCAATCCCGATTGAGCAAGGAGGTTTTAGGAAAAACCGCAGCTGCTGTGACCAAGTTCTCAATCTGACAAACTTCGTCGAGCTAGGATTCGACAAAGGTCTTAAAACCGGCGTTGTTTTCTCAGACTTGTCAGCGGCGGACGACACGGTGTGGAAACGGGGGCTACTGATGAAATTGAGCGGCATAATACAATGTCGAAAAACCTTGACCTTGATTTCAAATATGTTAAACGACAGGTGCCTGCAGGTAGAGAGCAACGAAAAAAGAAGCAGACCCCGGATCTTAAGCGACGGATTACCCCAGGGATCGGTTTTATCCTACGTTCTCTACAGTTTGTACACCAGCGATCTCCTCAAAACCCAATCCAGGCAATTTATATACGCCGATGATATCGCTCTGGCTTTTAAGCCAAAACTGTTTGAAGACATAGAAAAAGCACTGAGAGCAGACCTACGAAAATTGTCGCGTTGATTTTCGAAGTGGAGATTACGCCCAAACGCTGGCAAAACAGTTTCGATCACCTTCCATCTGAACAATCGGCAAGCTAATCGGAAGCTAAAACTAAGATTCAACGGAAAGAGAATCAGACACGACTGTAATCCCAAATATCTCGGTGTCACACTCGACGGAGGCATGACTTATCGGACGCACTTGCAAAGCACACAGAAAAAACTCAAAAACCGTGTAAACATCGTCCAAAAGTTAACCGGATCGACGTGGTGGGGATGCGCGACCAAAACCTTGCGGATTACCGCTCAAGCTCTGGTTATGTCAGTCTACTACTGCTCACCTGTGTGGATGGGTAGCAAACATGTGAAACTAGTGGACACACAATTAAATGTTGCCCTGAGATTAATCTGTGGAGCGGTGCAATCGACAGAAGTGGAATGGCTGAACGTCCTTAGTAATATTCCACCATACGACATACTACGAGAACAATCAGCGTGGAGGGAGTGCCAAAAAATCGCCTCAAATCCCAACCTACCGATCCACAAGGATATAATGGCAGCACCGAACCGGAAAAGGTTGAAATCACGTTCACCGTTCTGGGTTTTCTTCAGAGGCCGCGATGAAATGGCCGACTGGAAATCAAAGTGGAGAGACCAATGGATCAGTGTCACCGTCTACAACAAAGACTTAATCGTTGATCCGACCGCTGAAGTAGCCGGTGTCAATCTGCCACGTTACTTATGGCTCAAATTGAACAGAATACGTACAGGACAAGGATGCTGTGCCCATTTAATGCACCGATGGAATTATGTCGAGTCACCTTTGTGTCAATGGTGGTGCAATCCAAACGATGAATCACATAGTCGAAGACTGTGCGATATACCGATTTAGCGGAAGCATCCACGATATTCATTCCCTGTCGACCGACGCGCTAATCTGGTTAAATGACTTGAGTTTGAACATTTGAGTGATGCCTATCGATTTCTATTTTTGTTTTTCAATCAAGATTACTTTGTGATATTTTGTAATTTCAGTCATTTTCAAATAAATAAATAAAATCGGGTCGGGTTCGGTCCGGGTCGGGTTTTGAAACAGTTCCTAGCTTCCCACGGTATACAATACGACACTTTCCCCTACGATATAATCCAATGATGATATTGAGGATTTTCGCAGGGATGTCGTAACTCGATAAAATCGCCCACATCACGTTTCGATCTAAACTATCAAACGTCTGTTTGAAGTCTACGAAAAGCAGGTACAATGGTGTGTTGAACTCCATCGACTGTTCCATGACGATCCTCAGGGTGTTGATGTTGTCGATGCGTGATTTGTGAGGTCTAAACCCAGATTGCTGTTTGCAAAGCACTGCTTCCAGTACCTTTGATATTCGTTCGTAGATGATAATGGACAGAATTTTATTGATCGTTTTGAGGAGTGTAATATCACGCCAATTACTGCAGACAGTTAAGTCGCCTTTCTTCGCCAATTTGATGATCAGAGAGTAGGTAAATCTTTCAAAAGCGATCTTTGATTCTCACACTTCCTGTATTATCGGATACAGCAAGTTAGTTGTTACCCCAACATCCGCCTTCAACATTTCGGCAGCTATATTATCTACACCAGGTGCTTTATTGTTCTTTAGCTGCTTGATAGCTGATTTGACTTGGTATGGCGTTGGTATTCACTCATTGAAATTGTTTTTACTGGTTCGGACTTTGAACAACAGCTACGGGTGGCTTGTTGAGTAGCTCCTCAAAATACGTGCTCCACCTCTCACTATGTTCTGAGTCCATTGTTCAAATACTAACGCATAATTTTCGTGAAACCTTAGATTTTAACATACCCCAAAGACTTAATGCCTAATCGTGATGTCGTGTTTGTGAAATAATGGTTTTGTGTCGACCTTAAGGACTCATACTTCTATGGGTAAAAATTTTCCCCCTCATTTTTCTCTTTAGCATAACAAAAAATAAATTTTGGGCCTTGGCCTAGGCCTGAGCGTAGTGCCTTACCATTGCGCCAATACTTCCATGGAAACTGTTTCCCTCTATTTTTTTCTAAAACACAGCAAAAACATTTTTTTGGCTAGAGCCAACCTTAGGCCCAATTTTTAGTCTATACGGTTCCTAATGACAGGCCACGGACCAAAACTTTTTCTTCAAGCATTCTTATATTACCTCTAAAATCGAAAAAGAATCAAGAAAGCCGGACAAACTTAAGCCAATTAATGAAAAACACGCGGGGCCCTAGACGAGACTTATTTTTAGTAAAAGCCATGGACTCAACCTCTAAAACTCTTCTAATTGGCCCAGAACGGAATAGCCGTGAGTTATGTACGAAAAAACTTTGAATTACGTAGGCGGCCCTTGGCCCATCGTTTTTTCGAAAACCTTTCAGGAAAAAAATATTCAGAAAATCGGTCGAGACTTACTCAAGTTTTCGTCTCTTTTTCAATATTTAAAATTCAAAAATCACTAAAACGTGATAGTTTCCTTACCTTCAATCCAAACGCTGTTGACGCTATGACATCGTTTGTATACAGCGTAAATATGTCTTTCACTTCGACAACATACGGCTCAGTGCTTGACTTAGCTTTCTTCATCAGCTCGCTCACAAGATTCTCAGCAGATTCAACAACAAGTTCAAACATTTGTCGCATTTTGCTTCCGGTGAATGCCGGACTTAAAGTCGACCTCATGTCCCTCCATTGTTGGCCAGTTAGGCTAGCCAAATTCCGAGCAATCAACGGCTCTGAGTTTTTATCAAAAAACTGTCGCCTTTCAGTGAAGTGGTCGAAATCTTTGATAGTTATTTGCTTGATCAATTCGGGATCATTGATGACCAGCATTGGATTCCTCATTTCGAACATCCCAAAAGCCCTGAACGAATTCAATTTGTTATCGCAGTGGGTTCTCATTGTTTCACTGATTACCTTTTGGTCTTGAACTGATTGTACAATTCGATAACCTTATCTGCCATTGATATTTTCTGAAATACAATGTCCAGGAAGTTACCGAAAAGTGGCATAGGTTTGTGATAGGGAACACCTTTCTCCGCAAAAAACTGACTTGTTGCTACACTCCATTTGTAAAAAAAGTACCCAACAATACTCAAGACAATGGTCCACTTATTTAATATCCACTCCAAAGCACAAAAACAATCCATTTTGTTGTGAAATTTTTCCACAAATCAAATCGTTAAATGTACGAAAATATACTGAAAACTTGCGCGAATCTTCGTGCGGTTTTATGAAAGCTTTGTTTATGTTATTAAATCATTAAAATTGTTAAAACCGGTATGCATACAATAAGTTGACAACACAATTTGTTGTATGCGTGTGTTGTGGGTTGTAGTCTTTCACGAAATAAATTTTTTATTCTTTACTTTTTAATGCTTTCCGTCCGTCGAAAATGTTCTTCTAATTCATATGACGCAATGACCAGATGATTCTCCAAAAATAAAAATTATGTTCGTTCTCCAATCTTTCGGTCGAAAATACTCGTCTTGCTCTTTATACGTTACAAAGTATATTTTGCTGTTCAATGTTGTGTCTTAGGTCAAGTTATACGCGGTTATTAACTTTATAGCGTTTGGTGGAATGGAAACTACAAGAACTGGTCAGTTAGTGCTTAAAACACAACCCAAGCAGCTGCTTTGAAGACCCTAAAAATCATTTAAATGTGTCATCTGCACCTAAAACATCTAGCTCCTCACCAGATCTCTGTTTGGAAATAACAGAGACTGTCAGTAAGGGGTGCATAAAGGTAAATTCAGTTCGATATTGCTTCTGTGTTTTTTAGACTCGTGCGAAGAACAAAACGTTTACCACGACGTTTGTAACCAGTCGAATGTCGACCCGTCGACCCGTCCATCCGTCCGTCAACACGATAACTTGAGTAAAATCAACCGATTTTCAAAATCTTTTTTCCCTGAAAAGTAATCGAAAAATCTTTTATGTGATTCAACCCAGGGGCCGCCGAGTTAGGGTCGGTCAAGTGGTTTTTGGTATTTTGTGCGTAACTCGCGTAAATCTTTTTCGATTTTTAAAAAAATTCTTTTGTTTGTGAAAGAAACTTTTTTGATTTGTAGCCCCTGGACTTAGTTAGGGCACTAAAAACGAGTCTCTACTAGGGCGCTACGTCTTTTTGTACATAAATCGTGTAAATCTTTTCCGATTTTAATAATTATTTTGTTAATCGAAAGGTCTTCGAATGTCTCACATTTTATGGAAGAAAATTTTTTGAATAGAAGCTCTTCGACTCAGCCTGGACACTAAAACTGAGTTTCTACTAGGGCCCATCGTGTTTGTTTACATAAAACGAGTAAATCCTAACCGATTTTGTTGATTCTTTTTCCATTCGAGAGATAACCGAGTACCGAATTATATTCAAAAATAAATAATCAAGGTCCGGTGCCTTTGCTTAGGGATCAAGTGGGGCTCAGGTCGGTCCTAAGCTGGGCCCTAACCAAAGAATTTGTTTTTGCTATATTATGTCTATGGAACTAAGTGTCCGAGGCCTCTATTAAAGGCCCTACGTCGGTTCTAGCCCAAAAATTTTTTTTTGCGGTGTTGTAAAGAAAACAGTAGGAAACATTTTCGTCTATGGAAGTATTTGTCCGAGGCCTCTCTTTAGAGCCCTAGGTCGGCCCTAGATAAAAATGTTTTTTTTTTTGAATGTTGTGAAGTGTGAATGGTGTGGCGATTGTAGGACCTGTTATGATTGATGGTCAAGTGGTACAAGTAGTCTCAGTTTATAAGTACTTAGGACTACTAATTGATGAGAATTTGAGGTGGGGGGATCACATAACGAGATTGTGCAAAAAGCTCTCATCAGTTAGTGGTGTGCTCAATAAGCTCAAGCGAATTCTACCTAAATCTGTCCTGATGAAAATATATTTTGCCTTAGCGCATTCGCACTTGGTCTACCTCACCGGTGCCTGGGGTCAAGCCAGTAAGGCGTGTGTGAAGCAGTTGCAGATTCTTCAAAAGAGATGCCTGAAACATGTTTGCAAGTTACCGCAGCGTCATTCCACCGTGGACTTGTTCAGAACCCATTGCCCTGGAGTCCTAAACATTAATAGCCTCCTCAAACTGAGCATCTGCAACTATGTGCACGGTGTAGTCTCCGGGAAGTCTCATAACACGGTGGAGTTTAGATTGACCTCTGACTTGAGAAATCGCAAACCATTTTACCGCGCCGGAACGCGAACGAAACTAGGGGAGGCTGCTCTGTCTATAGCCGGAACTGATTTGTACAACTCCCTGCCTGCGGAAATTACGGCTTCCAGTGATTTTGTTTTTAAAAGAAAGCTGAAGGAGTGGCTGTCTATGCGACAATACCCGGGCTAATGCGTGCCGCCTCCTGTTCTGAGCGTCTCAGCTAACGATTCTTGGTGTCAATTATTTCTTATTTTATTTCATTGCATTGATTAGAGTGAGATCCTGGAGGTACGATGTATTCCCCCACACCGCCCGTCCTCTTCTTCGTCGTCTCCCGTCCATCACACCAGACTGCCCTACTAATTTTGATATTTTTTTTTTTCATTTTATTTTTATTTTTACTATAACCATTCTTCACCAATTGTATTATTTTTTTCTTTTTACGTTCTTTCCAAAAACAAGAAAAATATAATGTTGGAATACTAGTTAATTTGAATTTATTTAAAAACCTAAAAATTAAATTAATGTTTCTTAAAAGTGCTACGCACACTGAAACTTAATGTATTTCATATTTAATGTAAATTTCGATAATAAAAATGAACCTTGAACCTTGAACCTTACTTTTTAGATTCAGATCAGATCAAATTTTTTTCAGATTGACTTTAGATCAAGCTTGGTTTGGTCAAATACTTAAGTCTTGTAAGTGGGAAGAAGTGAAAAGTGTGTGGGATGAAATAAAAAGTGTAAGGTATGGTGTGGGAATTGTGTAGGATGAAGTGAGAATTGTGTGGGATGAAGTGGGAATGTGTGGGATGAAGTGGGATGTGTTTTCACTTTATCCCAAACACTCTTCACATCATCCCACACACTTTTTATATTTTCCACTCCATCCCACACGCTTTTTACTTCATCCCACACACTTTTTACTTCATCACACACACTTTAAACTTCAACACATACCCTGTGGTACTACTTCTGCGTCTTTATGAGTCTTAATGCAGTCTTAATACTGCAATCAGACGCTTTTAAACTCATAAAACTCAGAAGTGAGTGCCCCTGGTCCCACACACTTCCAACGTCATCACACACATTTGCTACATCATCCCACACACTTCTTACTTCATCAGACAAAATTCCTCTACCTGTATTACAATTCCGAGCACAAAATTTTGTTTTAGTTCTATCGAGATAACATTCAGATATCTGTCAGATTTCAGATCAAATTGAGATCTGTTAAATTCAGATCAGATCGAATTCTGATGAAGAATAAAATTTTCAGATTAGATTCAGGTTGAAAATTTTTCAGATTAATCTGGAAAAAAACAGATATATCTGATCTGTTCTGAACCCTAATTTTTTTAATATTTTTGATTTTTTAGCATTTCCTGATTACTCAGTTTTTTTTTTAATTTTTAAGCTTTTCTTTCGTTTTTTATTTATTTATTTCAACTTAATCTGCGGCAAAATTACTTGGAAGCTCTCTTTTGATTCGGTTAACCAACGACGGCACATGAATTGGGATCGGGGTTGGGTTGGGTTACACACATCGATATCACCACGTCGCACGTTTTACCACTGGCATAGCAACAACGTGTCGGTAAAGATCTCACAAAGAAGAACTATTAAGCAGCGAAACTAGTTAAGAAACATTCTATCAGGCCGATAGCATTATCATATGATGAGACTTAATTGGTTGTTGCAATGTCGTTGAAACGATTGTTGCGGGGCCAACCTACGTTGAAGAACCGTTATTCAACCGTTATGCAAGTAATAAGTGTTTCATCGGTAATTTTATAATTTGTGAGAGTTAGTCAACGGTTTCTCAACTCAGGTTGTCACTGCAACCGGCACACAAGGTTGCACAGCCGTTTCTACAAACCATACGGATACATTGCAGTAACTCTGCAACCGGCACACAAGGTTGCAAAGCTGTTTCTACAAACCTTACGGAAACATTGCAGTAACTAATGAAATGTCTCTTATTTTTTTCGCTGGTGACTGGTGAGTTCTCAAAAAAGATTGTAACCAAAGAAATTATACTGTAGAACAGTTATCCAAAGTATGCCATACTCTGGGATTTTTTATTCTTCAGGTTAGGAATGAAAATAGTTTTTAATTTAGGAATAAGGAGGGTCTTAAGACTTAGCCATCTATGTCACTAGTCAAAATTTCAGCAATCTTATCAGTTTGAAAAGAATCTAATTCCCAGATAGTAACTTACAATTTGTAAAATAAAAGAATTTCGTCGAAAAATTTGCTGTCTATAAGTAAAAAAATTGGTTTGATGAAATCCTTTGTGATTTTTCATGCTGGATTTCTATCTCTGGAATCGTTCCGTCCACAAGCGTTCGTTACACACAATGCATGAATGATTCCACCAATCCAGAGACCAAATATGCAAAGTAAGATGTTGATCAAAGTATCACACCCACATCCTCTATCGAAGCAAACGGCTAGGGGTGGAAGTAGGAAGCACAATATTATCGAACAGCAACGAGTTACCATTTTCTCTGTGAGAAATTTTAACAAAAATTGAATGACACACTTAGGCGTGGTATACAGTAAGTTCTAACTATACCTTATCTTTGTGTAAACTGTTAACTTCTGTAAATTGTTTCGAATTGGTTGAATGCTCTGTTATGCAGATTAGGAGGTCCTCAAGAGTAGAGAGACTTTGAGTTGATTAAATTATACCGATGAACGGTATTTAAACTTTAGTTCTGAACAAACTATCACCGACTGATGGATTCGCCTATGATGTGCTACCGATATGTTTCGCTATCTTGAATTTTAGTATGCGGCTTATCGATAACGACAAATTAACATTGCACTAACCGAAATTTTTATTTAATACGTCAAGTTGTGTACATACTTTACTTACCATCGATATGATGAGGAATTTCACTGATACTTCCTAATGCACCGAAAATTAGTTGTGATTCCTCGTCACTTGCTCACATTAGTCATTCCACCGCAATAACAGCCTCCCCATACCTAACATAAGGTCTTTCGGGGTATTCAGTAGAAATTGTTTATTTATTAGACAAAATTAATTTTTTAACGCCACGACCGAAATCTTAAACTTAGCATTAGACATTAAAACTTTCAGTCGTGTAAAAGAACACTGTTGCCGAAATGTTTAGTGGCATGCTACACAAATACAAGGGCAAATTTATTTGAAAATAAATCCACGCGTTCAGTGAGACGTCAGCTTCTGTCAAAGTTTACGAGATTTCCTCTTAATTGTTGTTAGAATGCATGAGCTCTCTATTTACGGATCGTGCGAGTCTTATCATATTTTGTCAAATTCTTCCTTATCTTCCTGCACCCATTTTTCTACGAATGTTCACATTGACATTTTGACGAAATTTCGATTCAATAATCAAGGAAATTATATCATTTTACGAGTTAAGCTTTTAAGATTTTCTGTTTTAAACGTACGACTCATAAAATGTTATCGCGTAAGCTGAGACTTAAATAGAACGAAACATTCAGATTTTTAGACCCGTACGAATGGGGGAACGGGTGAGCTCAGTAGTAACGTACTGGCTTTCCACCAAGAATATCTGGGTTCAATCCTGGTGAGGACAAATTCTGTGTAGGATTTTTCTTCAATGTATAGCATAAAAGTAACGTTCCTAGGCACACCCAGGCTTCATAATATGAGTAGTTGTGAATTTGGTGCCGCAACGAATTGTACATAGAAGAATGACAAATATGACGTCACTCATATTCGATGAATTCTGTGTACAAATATCTGAGTCTAACATTAGGCGGAGATATAATTAGCACCAGAAGAAATGCAAGCCACCGTTAGGCGTTGTTCGGAATTCACGTTAAGCATGTGGTCAAAAAAATGCCTGCCGGTAAAACACATTGATGAGGCGAACCATGAGTATTTTGTAATTTTTTATTTAAAAAAGATTTTCGGAACAATTTGGAAACCAATGAACTTCAATAAATAAAAAATTATTACAAATCCAGTGAAACATCCAACGAATATTGCACTCCATTCGGACACGGAAAATGCGCTGGACTCGGGTCGTACATGAATAGTTAGCCCGATCTGAAATTTGATTATTGTAGCCTAAATTGAAAGGTAAAATAAGTAAAGTGTACTGTTACCCATCCACCGTTTTCATTGATCCATGCAACAAGTTCATCTTCAATTACAGCTGCGATTCCTTCCACTAATTGAGTTAAGTATTCGGCGTGACCTTGTCGAACACAGTCCACCGCTAACCCTCCAGTAATGGCGAATAGTGAGACGACCTATTGCAACAAACGTTTCATTATTCCGCAATCCGTCGGTTTACGCAGTTTGCATTACCTTTCCCCATGTTATGTCATTTCTAAATAAATCTCGTGCCACTGAACTCAAGAGCACTGATGCACTTTCTGCCGATGAAAGTTCGCCACCAGCCTTTCGAGATATTTGTCTAGTTACGCTTGTGTATAATTTCGGATGCATCCGCTCCAATTCTTCACCTATCTTCGAACAATTGAAAACTTGAAAAATCATTTTGTGTAAAATCGTTGAAACGAATGAAAAACTCACATAGTTAAGGGCTGGAAAAACTTCTCTGACAACGTGAGCCGCAGGTGTTCCAATAATACTTCTAAGTCTTTGAAGTCCCAGTTTCTTGTTAAAAATGCCAGATCGTTTCAGTCGACTACGAATGTATTGTCCGCATAAACATTTTCCCTGCATAATGATGTCATGTGTTGGTATCGGCTGGCTTTTCCATCCAATTGTACTCGATAATTTACGGGAAACTACGTCACTTACGTTGCTCAATCGTCGTCGAGCTGATAAAGAACCAGCGTCGCTTAAGAATGTTGACGCCTGAAGAGACACGGGATAACTGAACTTTCTTTTCGCATGAGGTGCTAGTAGACGTTCCTTAGCACTTTTGAATGTATTCTCCGGACATACATTGGATTGTAAATTAGTTTGTATCATCGAGTTGCTTATCTCCTTTACCTAAAAGTATAAAATAGAACAGAAAAGAAATTTTATGAGTAAAATTTCATTCATTCAAAAGGATTAAAAACGAAAGAAAATTTCTACATTAGCCGCTATTTTTGGTGAAAATCTAGAGCATCGCGCCTATCGTCTCCGAAAAAGCTAGAAGCATATGATACGTATATCCAATCAATTTTAACGCAGGGTTTAGACCTGTGTGAAGTATGTGTGGCCTATGTGGGAAGCGTACTAGCCAGTCGAATTTGCACCTGGAGTAGACAGAGTATCAATTTTGGATGAAAGATACTGAAAAAGATTGACAGCTGTCAGTCTGTCTGCCTTTTCAACTCGACAACTCGAGAAGTTCATAAATCTGTTTTTATTCGAGCGGTAAATGAAGGCCCAACTATTTACGGCGGTGATGTATGTGGGCCCTAATTATCTGAAGCCCAAGAAGTGGGCGTCGGTCGTCGAGGACCCTACGCGCTCTTTCTATACAAATCGATTAAATTCTATCCTATTTTCGTGATTCTTTCTTTTTTTATTAGTGGGGAAAATTAGACTCTTCAACGTGAATCTGGAAGTTGCTCAAAAAGTAAAGTATCTAGGGGTCACGCTTGACTGGACTGACCATTCTACGGACAAAGCAAGGAAGGCTTTGACGGCCTTTTGGCAGGAACTCTTTCGGGAGGATCTGGAGTATACCGTCTAGGGCTATTCTATGACTGTACGAGGCTCTGATTAAGCCAATGATTAGCCATGGCTATGTGGTATGGTGGCCAAGGCTCAACGTTGAATGTGCGAGGAATAAGCTGGGTGAGGTTCAGGGGCTAATGTGCCCTTGCATCACTGGTGCTATGAAGACCACGGCGACCTCTGCAATGGAATTACTGTTGGCTGTACCACCACTGTACTTGGTTGTCAAGGCTAGCACTTTTGCCACAGTGGACAGGTTGATGCAGAATGGTATGTAGGCTGCCCGTTTCGGGGTTGGACTTGGACATGGTAAAATCGGTGAGATGATTCCGGATCCAGTTTTCAGAATGCCTAGGCACCGGATGATGCCAGTGATTGACTTCAAAAGGCCGTTCGAAACGGTATTTTCAAGTAGATAGGAGTGGCTAGATAGATGATCCACTTGATTTGTGAATGCCCAAAGCTCCTTCAGCTGAGGCGTAAGATCTTCAAAAAATAAAATGTTTCGCATTCTACCCTAGAAATGAAAAGTAGGTTTCAGTCTGAACTATTTTTCCTTTCGGTTATAAACAAATAATTCATATTTTCACTATAAAGACAAATGAAACACAGTGTTGAAACACACACATAACAAGATATAATTTTATATTTCTTTGAAAGAATTAACTATACAAATAAAGCGTTACAGAAGACTGTTGACATTATCGAAAACGTGCACAACTCTTAAGCTTTATAATTAAACATATGATCATTGCCATGACTATAAACGAAAGTGAAAGAATTAAGCTCATAATCCCAGTGTTATTAGCAGCAACACGGTTGGTTCCATTGCTGTCGTTTTTCTGTAATTCCACTCGGAATGATATAGTGGACACCTCAGACAAATTATTCGACAGATTTGTGTCTCTTCTTGCTCTTCCCGAAAATTTCTCACAGGCTAATTTATCCTGAAAAGTATGAATTGTAAAGTTGAACGCAAAAATTACGATTTCCACAAATATTTACAACGAAACAATCGCTTTGATCAATACAGCCAACGATTTTCACACTCATAATCATTTCATCGCCACTTCTCATTCCCTGAAACATGACGGCCCGAAAGCCAAATCGATGGCCTAGAGGTGGTTCAAAGGTTGGAGGTTGCGGACATATTGACCGCATGGAGGGATGAACGCATCCGCTGGAAGTTACTAAAACTACAGAATTCAAAATGTCTCCGGAAGGATTAAGTCTTTGCAGCGATACATCGGAAATGCGTGTAAAATTCCAACCTGTTGGGTTTACAGAGGATATTTGGTGTCACAAATTGGTGGTGGAATTTTCAAAGTAGTTACCATCGCCGAATTTAACATGCGCTCGGAGCATCAATTCTTCACCTAAGAGAACCACTCCACCAGGCTCCAAATTTCTCGTAAATCCATTATTTCCCAGTCGGTATATTCCCATCTGCGTTCGGAAGGGCAATTGACTTCCACCATTTGCCAACGTACCAGCCGCTCGTGCTTGGCTAATACAAACGAAAAACTAGTTAAACCGAAAGTAGAGGTAGGAAGAGTTGGAGATTTACTTCTCTCTGTTCAAACCGATCCTCAAGGCGTGCGTCTTAGATACTACTCTGTCTTGCGTCCGACACTGCAACGTTAGAACAGAATCGGCCAGAGTCCGTAAACCTTGAATTTGCGGAAATCGAATTTTTAAACACAGCTGCTGTGAGCCACAATTCTCTACTCCACACCGTCGAAAGTCCACAGATGCAATGTTAATCACAATTCGAGTTCTAATGACTTGTAAATCACATCTTAAATCTTGAATATCGTTTTCAACAACTGGTAGGTTTTGCACAAAACTCTGAACGGACAAAGTAGCTCTGAAGTATCCACCAGCATTGGGTAAACATCGAAGCTCATTTAAGTCTAATTGTAGTTGGGAACTTTGTACATTTTCTGGGTCTCTAAATATGAGCTCATCTCTAAGCTCACGAGCTTTCGATTGGCTGGGTAGATACGCTTGACTAGGAGGGCTTATGACAGGAATGAAGTTATCACTTAAATCCGGATCCTGCTGTACAGTGGGAGGCTGTTGAGTGGGTGGTAAGTATTTGTATCCATCCGGATTAGATGTGGCTTTTGGCGGAAAATCGCTCATCACGTCATTGGGATTTTGAGCCACTGTCGGTGGAATATACGCTGTTGGTGTATCGATAGGATCGAAGCTTATTGGCGGTCTAGTTGACAGAGTTGTTTCTGGAATATCCATAAGAGGCGGCTGGTTTGACGGTGGTAAATAACTGTTGTTCAAATACGGAAAAAATCCGTCACTTTGTCTCACAGAGTTGAATTCGTCGCGCAGATTTCGATTTACTATTATTTCCGGTATAAATGCTTCGGCTGTTGTGGTTGATGTTGTATCGGGAATGTAGTACGGATTAAAATTGTTTCGTAAATAGGGTGGTTTAAGTGTCCTTGTTATTTCACTGAACGAAAGATCTACGACCAGAATCGAACAACACAACAAAATTACAACGTAACGCACAAACGCAGACATTTCTTAAAGTATTTACACACGGAAATTTGGTGACCAAATGAACAATAGCGGATTAAGAATTTCGCTTTTATATAAATCAAATAACGAAATCAAAGAAATGATGTACTTGTAGGTGAAAAGAACTACTTACGCTCTTGTCACCAAAAGTATTTACATTATTATAGGAAGTTTTAATTTGAATGGAAGAAGACGCGAATACAATGCAAAAAACCGAAGTGATAGGTACCCGAAGGGAAGGAAATGCTTTCAAGCGTAACAATTGAACAATAAATCCGTGCGCTTAGTGCGACGTCGGCTTATGTCAAAGTATACTAAATTTCATAACTAGGTGCATAAGTTGACAAGCGCCCCATTTTTCGTCGCTTAACTTATTATTGGCGCTTTTCACAACTAATATTTAAGTTAGATTAGCTGTCAACATTCAGACACACCCTTTTGAAATCGTAAGATGGAAGAGGCGACTACATATGTCAGAGAAGAGACGCATATGAATTTTTACAGCTAATGTAACTTAGAATTAGTTGCATTTAGTGAAATGCTCAATATGAAGTGTTACACAAGCCGAGGCGGCCTCACACGAAAAGCGTCTAGATTCTAAACTCGGTAGTTTTTTTTACAATAAATATTATTTTCGTCCTTGTATTCCTTGTCTTGTCAGAAAATGATGCCCCTATCAGTAGATAACCATTCTCAGTAAGTCAAATCACGTCAAGGGTTTTGTCATTGAGGAGTGAAAGATGACATGCTGAATGAGCTGTTCAGAGAAGATGAACTCATGAATAGTTGCATTTCATAGGCAAAAGGATCCTCTGAAAATAGTAAAAAAAAACACTAAGGATTTTGTTTTCAAAAGTCTATTTACACATGTGCTTTGCGAACCAGAGTCTTGAAATTGTGTTTGTTAGGGAAACAAAAATATACTCGTTCAACTATAAGTCTGCTATAAAACCTGAAAACAAAAACCTATATGTGTCCATCGTGAGTTTTAGATTTAGGAGATCACGACCGAACCTCACATTAAAAAAAAAAAAAATAAGTCCAAAGAAGTTATCAATTTATTTTGGGTTTATTGGTTTATTATTATGCATATGCGATAGGTCAGTGTTGTTTACGATTGATTCGTATGGTAAAAGTGTTACTTCTCATGTTCATTCATTTATTGTTAAAGTTTCAATTTTCGTTGAATTTGAAGTTTATGAATAATTTGACAATTTCATTAAAAGAAACGTTTTTTTTTGGAGCAACAAATACACGACAAACATTTGAATGGGTGAATTGATTTAATTTTTGGTAAACGAATAAGGCGTAAAGGCCATTGCATTACAATTGCATACCCCTAAAAAAATCGTCTTATAGTTTTTGAATTACATTGTAAATTCCTCAAAAACGCTATGCTACCGCTTTTGTATTCCAAGCAGTAACAACGTCTCTCTTCGGTGCTCTGGAACCGAGGGGTGGCGCACTTCATTTATTCCATTTATTATTTTATTCCCAAAATTTTTTTGTTGTTTTTGCGAAATATCTTAACCAAATATATCACAAGTTAGACAAATAAGTTCAAAAAAAGGTTTGCACAAATTATAAAGCATTTAAACCATCTTGAGATTAAATTTTATTTTTTTTGGAATAATTTTATTTATTCCATTTATTTCATTTTTCAACAAAAATTCTTTTAAGTTTTCAAAAGTGGATTTTTTCACTTTTTGACACATTAGTATGGTTTGTTGTGTGCGTTGCCATCAAAATCAAGTCTATTTGAGGTTTTGACGAATTTGAAATTATTATTATTTATTCCATTTATTCCAATATTTATTCCCATTTATTCCCATTTATTCCATTTATTCCATAAACCGAGGAAGTGCGTCACCCCTCGTCTGGAACACCGTTGACACACGTGTGTCTTTAGTCTCTCTAATTTCTACAAATCTTTGCTTAGACCCTCACGAAGTTTTCCAGGGCTTACTTGTTTACCACGACATTTGAAAACACCCCAATTTTGACCCGGGAGTAGAGGGGGAGAGGGAACATCGATAAAAAAAAAATGTCTGTCCGTCTGTCACCGCGATAACTTGAGTAAAACGCAACCGATTTTCAAAAACTTTTTTCTCTGAAAGGTAATTGAAAAATCTTTTATGTGATGGAATCTGGTCGCTGAGCTAGGACCGTTTAAGTGGCTTTTGGTCTTTTGTGTATAACTCGCGTAAATCTTTTCCGATTTTCATAATTTCTTTTTTGTTCGAAAGGTCCAGGCATGCCCGACACACTTATGGAAGAAAGTTTTTTGATTTTGAGTCCGTGGGCTCAGTCATGGCCCTAAAACTGAGTCTCTACTAGAGCCAAATGTGTTTTTTCTACATAAATCAAGAAATCGCATCCGATTTTCAAAAAATAATTCCTGAAAGATAATTGAAAAAAATTGAAAAAAAGTGTGGGCCCAAATCACGCTAAGCGACCCTTCACGATATTTGGTGGCTTTTTGTGAATATTTCTTCAATGATGAGGTTTGGAGCAGAGTTGCAGACGAAAAAGGGGCGAACTTTTTTGTTAATGGAAGTATGGATCAGAGACCTCTCCTTAGTGCTCTAGGTCGGTTCTAAGATCGGGCCTACGGCCATTTATTTTCGGATTTTTTCCATTTCTCCAGATTCTGATTTGCAAACACTTTTTTTACACATCAATCGGGTGGACGAGTTTTTAAACGATTTGAAAAAGCTTTCAAAACATTTTGAAATACAGCCGGTTCAATCCTTTTTTACCTAGTTTTAAAGAAATAGATGACAGCTTCACTTTCAAGCGTACCCAGCAAATTAAGTTATTCCCAAGTCAAAGATTTTTTGCGCTAAATTTGAATGCGCGATAGAAATTTCAAATTTTTCGCCGGGAGTTGAGGGAAACGTGAACATTACATAGAAAAATTTGATTTTACCACAAACCACTATAATAGGATGAAAGTTGGTATTTTATTTAATTGATTCAAAAGTTATTGTGTATCTCAAAATAAGTGATTAAGCGATACTACAGACAATTAATGTTATGAATTTAAAGCTTTTTTTAGTGAAAAACATGGAAAAACAATTCTAAAAGATAATTTAGTACACATTTCTTAACGAAATTTTAATATTTTTCGATCAATATAACTGATCTTTTACCTCAAAAAAATTTCCACAAAAAATTGCATGTTCTTTACTTGTGAGGTTGAAATTTAAAGCTTCCGAAAATCGGTACAAATTTACGTAAAATGTTAGTTTTGTAATTTTTCTTGTTTTCCTCTTCTTTACAATTTTTGCATATTATTATTTTCACATCGTTAAATGGTACTATTCACACAACGAATTTCCTTTTGCGGTTTCCACCAGAGAAATAGCAATTCTGACGAAAATTACGAAATTTGTCAGTAAAAGCTCATGCCAGGAAAGTTTTACAATGATCCTGATCCCAGCGAATTTGAAGAAAAAAGTCACATTTGCGCAGATGTGATTGTCACATTCTCCTATAGAAAGCAGGTGTATTCAGTGGTATACGTCACATCTCGACACATTTATACCTAAAGTTTTGAGATGTGCACTCACCCGTTCAAAAAGTTTTGTAGAAAAGCGAAATATGCCGTTTAAAAATTCTGTGTTTCACATTTTTTCACATTTGTTTCACATCTGTGGAAATTATGTGAACGGCACATTTGACTCACAAACCGTTCATTTCAGTGGTGTTAGTGCACATCTCGGCACATTCCATCATAGAAAGAGATAATTGATGTCCAGCCATCGACAAAAGTTGATAGGTAGACCAAGATGAGCAAATGTGAAATTATGTCACTTGGTGATGAAGTTGCAACGAATGACACTGAAAAAGCAAATCTGTTCGCCAAATATTTTGCTTCCGTATGCAAGCGGTACCGCGATGATGAAAAAGAGATGGTTGAACTGATTTCGTTCATTCACAATAGAGACGATATTGGGTTCACAAACATCACGATCACCCACGATATCGAAGAAAATCTTTTTGAGTATGGACTTAAGCAAAGGTGTTAGCCCAGATAAGATGGCTTCCCTGTTCCTCCGTGAATAAACAGATGAATTGTCCCATCCACTAGCGATGATTTACTGGAAGTCATTAACGGAATATCACTACCCTGATCGCTGTAAAATGGGTCACTTAACTCCAGTATTTAAGTCAGGCAAGAAGAGTGATGTCACTAATTACCGTGGTGTATGCCTCGCTCCTAACTGTGCCAAAGTGTTTGAGATTGTGATTGTGGAACATTTGAAGTACAACGTTTTCCCGCATTCTACACCGACTCAGCATGGATTCTTCCCAGGTCGAAGAGTTGAATCTAACCTGATGGAGCTATCGATATTGGTTCACCAATCCTTTGACAACAACAAACAAACCGATATCTTCCTTGCTGATATACACAAGGCATTCAACGTTATTCGTTCAGTCCGATTAGTGAAGAAGATGTCAATCGTCAAATACCAGCTATGCAATTCGATTCTTTTGGGGTTCTGCACCTCCGTTTCAGGCTGAAAGCAAAAGGTGAACATAAATTCTTGTAAACCCGATGCGATCGACGTACTCTCTCGAATTGGTCAAGGATCTGTTCTGGCAGCTCTATTGTTCGCGATCTTTTTTGATGATTCTGATTGTTCACCTGGTCCTACAAGAGACATCAACTTTGCTGACGACAAGAAAATAGTTCATAACAGCATATCAACGATCGACTATACTCACTCAATGCAAAAAGCCATAAACAGCTTTATAAAATGGTGCTCCGACAACAATCTAAAGTTATCATCATCCACCGAAAACGTTCTCCAGTCCTGGTGAACTATCATATAAATGGGGATGTGATTGAACGTGTTAACTGTACGAAAGACATCGGCGTAACGTATGACGACGACTATACTTTCAATGGACACCTTGAATTGGCAGTTAAGAAAGCCATGTCAATGCTTTTGTTTGTGAAACGCCAATCCTACGCCAGGTTCAACGTCGATACAGCCAAGATGCTATATTCAGTCATAGTCCGTTCGCATCTAGAATTTGCCAGTACCACACCACTCGGTCCACATCCAATCCATAGAAAGTGTCCAAAGACAGTTCGTTTTATATGCAAACCGTGATCGTCGAGTCGAAGGCGACGGTAATCCATATCGTATTCGTCCATATGCTGAAAGATGTGAAGAACTTCAGCTCGTTTCACTTTTGACACGTCGGACCGACGCAGCGATATTTTTCATTCATGATGTTCTCACAGGGAAACTAAACTGTCAGTTTATCCGTGATAAACTCATATTGAACGATGGCACGCGAATTCTACGTAGATCTTCACTGATTAGAATAACTGGTAGTGCCCACGAGTATTCACAATTCTCACCACTAAACTTCGCATGTCGACTATTTAATACTGCTGCCAACCACATCGATCCGACCCTTCCGTCACGTGAATTCAGAAGAGAAGCCCACAAGCTTGATGACTCGGTGTTCGGTACCTTCGGCCTTGTTGGATGATGTGTTTGTTTTGGTGCTTTCTTTTCACAAATATCATTTAAAACCGAAAGCACTTACCCGCGGGTGATTAACCTTTTTCATTTATCTGATGTTTTCCAAAAAATTAAATTTATTTTCTGATTGCTCAGTTTACTTTTCAACGGAGTCTCTGTAATTGGCTGGCCGTTACTACATTCTGGCTCCATTTCGATGATAACACGACGACGTATTATATGACGACTGATTTATTTGATACGATTTACGACGACATACGATTTTTGACGATACGCTTTAGTTGAATTTGCTTTTTCACTTTTGACGGTTTTTTTTTCATTAGATTTTTGACTTAGATTTACTCGATCTTAACTATTAGTTGTTTGTTGTTTACTGAATTTGATTTTTTCTTATCTATGTCGCTTTTTGAAGTTTTTTGATTTTTTACTTTTGGACATTTGTGCAGATACGCTTAATCGAATTGTAACGTTTTTATGGTTTTTCAACGAGGTCTATGAAAGCAGTCATAGACACTCTTTTTCCATCTCATCTAAAAGATAGAAGACAATAAAATGCAATTCATCATGTGAAATTAGAAAAAATGTGAAAATCACATGTGAATTAGCACCGATTTTCGGAAGCTTTCTTTTTTACTGAAAGCTATGCTTTAAATTTCAATCTCACAATTAAAGTTGGGAAAATTTTTTGAGGTAAAAAGTTGGTTACATTAATCGAGAAATATTAAAAATTGTGTACCTTTCAGAATTGTTTTTGACTAAAAAAACTATAATTTCATAACATTAATTGTCTATTGTATCGCAAAATGTCTTATTTTGAAATTTCCCGACTAAGCAAAGATTTACAACACATTTTGAATCAATTAAATAAAATACTAACTTTCGTCCTATTATCATGGTTACTGGTAAAATCAAATTTTTCGATGCGAATTCCACGTTTCCCGCAGCTCCCCGAAATTTGGATAGAACTTTATTTGCTGGGAAAAGTAAGAATTGTTTAATTTTAAAGTGTCATCTATTTCTTAAAACTAAGTAAAAAAGGAATG
>WJQU01002030.1:0-46321 GCA_029228625.1 Pseudolycoriella hygida | reverse complement strand
TTTAAATAAGAAATTCTCGGAATTTTCTCACGCATTTGGAAGACGTTCACGGCTAGAAAAACAACCAACAAATGCAAATATTGCTTGTATACGTTGAGGCATTTCCAGAACTTGGTTTCACATATGAAAATGGTGCATGGTTCAACAAACGGGTTAGCGGAACAGGCAGAATCACAAGAACGGGCATCGTAATTACCTTGCGAGCTAGACACTCATCTCAGCGAACCTGCAACTTATTCAGCAACAATCGCAGCCATTGTCCGTCAACAATCCATAGCTCATACAGACATCTTACAGCCCGGAATTCGCAAATAATAAAATTATCAAATGTACTTGGTTGACATATGGTACTGCGATACGACACTTGCATCAGGAGGATGCAATAATCTCGACTGAATGAGAAGGGGAGGGAAGAATTAGAATCGAATGAATCCCAAGGCAACAGAGGAACACACGGGTCGGCTCAGGATGCGCACATCACGCCCTAAAGTAACACAACAACATCAGGTGACAAGGACAGGTAAATACTATACAGGACACAGGTAGGTAATTACAAAACTATATTGAATTTACTACATTAGGGTAGGTCGATTTTCGGACTTTTTTCCGGCAAGGGAGCACACGTACAGCTACACATTTCAGAACAAGTGGCCTTTTTAAGGCGGTATGCCGCCTAAGCCTAGCCTCAAACCATTTATTGTCTTTTTTTACACGTATGAATATTTTGTTGCCTAATAAAAGCTGTGAAAATTGGAATATCAAAAATTCGTGTTCTCTCACACCTTTACGTTACCTCTCACTGCCTTCACAATAGTCGCTCCTTTTCAATGGTTTCCTTGCCAGAAAAGGCCCCGCAAGCTTATTTTTCACGAAAAAATTGTTTCGACCTTACCAATGAGATTCTATGGGGATCAGTAATTGTGGCACCAAGGTCCCACTTGCCGGAAAAAAAGTCCGAGAATCGAACTACCCTATTACTACTTCAACGCCACTTAGTAGATAATCCAGCTGATGCTCGAACGACATCGGTTGTTGTTAGTTACTGCTACAGGAATGTATTTTTATTTTTTATTTATTTATTCCAAGCCAACAGCTTACGCTAACTGGCCGCACTGTTCAAATTTGTCAATTTACATTATGAAAGGTATACATTATTATAGCAAACAAGTCCGAAAGTGAAAGTTTGCCCAGTCAACCTGTCGAAGCTAATTTCCACTTTTTGTTAACCTAGTACGTGCTAATTTCTCAGCCGACATCAACTTTCTTTGTCCGTAAGGTGTTTCCTCCGCTAATGTTCTCCATGCCACGTGTGATTCATTTAGAAAAAAAAGAGAAAGAAAATTTGTTAGATCATGAAATGTTTAGTGTGAGACATAATGTTAATAATTTATTAAGGAGCACAAAACAAAAACCCATAGCTCCTTAGTATTGAGTCAGTCACGACCTGTGAACGAATTCTCGAGCGAAATCGGTGACGCGTCACAGTGTCGTCATAACAGTGTGAGAACATGTTGAACGTTCCGGCCATACTGTTCACTGGTTCAAATAGTCCGTAATTAGTTCGATGGCTATCTAACAAGAAAAACGGGACCCCACGCAATCGCCTTGTCGGCATATTGATTCTGAATTTCGACCTCAAACTGGGACAGCCAATGCGACCCCTCAAAATATCGAATACAGTCATTGCATTGAGGTTTAGCCTCCTACGGAACAGAGTATCCATCCTCATTGACTTGCATCGGTCCACATATGGCGGAAGGCGGTAGTTCTCGTCCCTACGAACCGTGTGTCGTAATGCGTACATCAAGAATTTTTTCTGTATCGACTCGATGTTATCATCATGGACCTGGTAGTACGGAAACCAAACGGCCGAAGCGTATTCTAAATGGGACCGGACATGCGCAAAGTAGATGCTCTTGAGGGCGTTCACAAAGCCGAGCATAGAATACGCTTTCGCCAAAATGCGCTCAGTAACAGTATATAAGTATACAGCTTTCCCAAGTAGCGGTAGAGCGCTGACTGTGATGTATCGGAACTAGCTAGTCACAGGAAACTCTGAGCGAAATGGTTGCGGGAGACTACGGTCGTGGAGAGCTCAGTATTCAGTACCTAAGTCATACAAGGGCATTCTTGGGCAACGTACGGGCTAATAATTTAAAAAAAAATGTCTGTTTCCCGATTATATTCCACGCTTGGATTGCGCAGTCGGAGTCGAGTCGGACGTGCTATCTTTTCATTGATTTCAAACAAGCTTACGACAGGACCAGGCGTATCGAATTTTATGCGGCGATGAAGGAGCTATATGGGCCTTGAAACAAAGTATATTCGTCTTGTGAAAGCGACATTAGATGGGCACCAGATGTCGTGTCAAGGTGCAAAACGCAATGTTAGATGTGTTTGCTTTTAGAGAAGGATTGAAACAAGGAGACGCTCTATCTTGCTTACATTTTGATTTGGCTTTGGAAATCATAATGAGACGTGCTGGTATCCAAACGAACAAATCGCTGGCGAATGGAACAGTTCAAGTTCTGGGCTTTGCAGACGACTTGGACTTCGCCAGTCGTACACATGCAGCAGCAGTTGACACCTTCACAAATCTGAAAATCCAAGCGTAGAGAATGGGTTTAATGATAAACGAATCTAAAACCAAGTACATGAAGACCGAACCGAATCCGGTAGCCAATGAACAGGGAGACAAAATACGCATTGGAGAGTTCCATTTCGAGATAGTGGATGAGTTGATTTATCTTGGAGCGCTGACACGATCAGATGGTGACAACTCACCTGAAATTCACAGACGTATCATGGCGGCCAACAGATGCTATTTTGGTCTAGTCAAACAGTTACGATCAAAGTTAATATCAAGGAAAACGAAGTGCCATATTTACAAAACGCTTATTCGTCCAGTATTGATCTACGGATGCGAATCTTGGACGATGAAGAAAAGTGATGAACAGTCGCTCCTAACGTTCGAGCGCAAGATACTTTGCACCATATTTGGGGCGATGCGCGAGGGGGAGAGGTGGCGACGGCGATATAACTAGGAATTGGAACGTGATTTTGGCGAGCCGTATGTAGTGGCGGTGGTGCAAGTCCAAAGGTTCAGGTGGGCGGGGCATTTAGCACGCATGGATGAAAACAGAGGTCCCTAAAAATATTTTGTAACGATCCAGAAGGGCGAAGAGGAGTAAAGTGAAAGTAAAGTAAGTGAAAATGCCTAAAAACAATCGTCCAGAACATGTGCACATACCTAGCACATAGGTACATGCAAAGGGGCGAAATTCAAAAAAAAAAACTTACAAAAATGTCTTCATTTTCGCCCCCGTCGTATGTAGCACTTAATACGCAACACGGGAAAGAATTTTCGGCCTACTCCCTTGTTGCGTAAATAACAATTTCATGTGTGAAAAAGTGACGAAAAATGAAAAAAGTAAGCCCACGGTGCGAAAAGCTCGCAATTCTGGCATTTTCGAATTTTTATACTTTCCTACCTTGTCATCCAAATAACTATTTTGTAATCAACGAGGATTTTCGTCAGTTTACAAATTCTCGGCCTACTCCCTTGCTGCAAATAACAATTTTTAACCTGTACGAAATACGATTCCTTCGCGTTTACTACTATCTTTGTAACCGGTCAATTTGAGGAGGGGAATAGGGAGGAGCATCGATCATAGATCCTAGATGCCGAATTTGCAAAAAGAAATTGTCCGTCTGTAAACATGATAACTCGAGTAAATGCTGACCAATTATCAAAATTTTTATTTTTGCTGAAAGGTAGATGGACTTTTTCATGAAGAATTGATCGCCAAAAATAAAGAATTGACCGCTATAAAATACAGCAATTGGTAATTTGCTTTCTTCAAGTTCATCATGTAAATCCTTAAAACCATCCGGGTCTTACCAAGAACCTGTCTAGAGCGATAGGTCTAGGCCTAAGATATCGGAGGTTCGAATCACATAACCACCTAATATCATTCTCTTTAGCAGGTAGAACTACGGGCATCCATATATTACGTGGACGCCCGTTTCTTCCTTCAGGCCGCAATTGCATCTTGGATCAGCCAATATGGTCACTTTGGCCATACGCTTGTCCAACCCACGGTGACCCGTAATGGCTCCCACTACTCTCCTAATGCCACTACGATCCATTCTGAGAAGCTCCTCGACCCACTTCTCGTCAGGCGCCGGCATCTAGTCTTCCACCACTCATTCACACGAGAGTGTGTGATCGGGATGTGTGGTTCTGGGCCCTCAATCGCAGATGCTGAACCCTGTCTGGCCAGCTCGTCTGCTTTCTCATTACCGTCTACACCAGTGAGCCGCGGAACCCAGGCGATCGTGATCTGATTTCTCAGTCCCAATCGGTTTAAGGTCCCTTTTAGCTCTTTAACCAGTTTTGACGTTTTCACAGGCCACGCGAGTGCCTTTATCATCGACTCACTAACTGAGCAGATGGTCGCTCTACCACCCGTCATTCCTTCTGGAACTAAATTCATCACTCCCATCATCGTCGCAAATGTCTCCGCTTCAAGGACGCTCACTAACTTTCCCAAATAGAGAATGTCGCAGTTCGCCGGATCCTGCGAATAGATTCCGGCTCCCGCTCCTTCTTAAGTTTTCGACCCATCCAACCTGCCGGCAGGCAACCTGTTCGAAAGCGGTTAAGCTTAGCTAGATTTTCCTTGGGAGTTCACAGCCTTTTACCTCCTCTATGGGGTCGTTGAATAATTCTTTATTTGCGACTATAGTATCATCGCTTGTGTCGTGATTTTAAGGGTTTTTGCTGAGCAGTTTTTGCTGCCAGTTTTTGGATGAGATTGACTCGTGGTTTTAGTTTCGTTTTGACATGTTCCAGGTTCATTCGATGATGCGCTCTCTGCGCATATCGAAGACCCTGTCGTTAATCACTTTCAGGAACTTCCCGTTAAACCAGGAAAAACCGTTAAACTAAGAATCCATCGTTCTATGAGCAAGATTGTTCAGCTGAGCTTGCTGCATGATTTTGCATGAGATCCACCTCCTATCGTAATACGAATTAACTAAATTTAATTAGGAGTTTAATTAGGAGTTTCCATGGTTCACTCGCCCAGATATATACAAAAAAAGTCTCATCAAGCCATCGCCAAAGAATCGTTCATATACCACAAGTTGATAGCGGCCGACACAACCCCATGGCATCGATTCTTTTGGAAAAAGACGTAACAAGAAAATCAATACGCCTCCACTGAAATGACGACACTGTTTCTTCCCATCAAGTGTTGTTTTCCCATAGCAACCGTTTCGATATATTTTCATTTAGTCCAAAAATCAGTCGATTCGAAACTAAAAGATGGTTCGTAGTAAGTAATATTCAATATCCTTGATCACGAGTTATCTACAATCCGTTTTTTGTGATTCAGTTACTGAACAATTGATTCGAAAGAAATCGGAACATAACGAACTGATCATCAGCACATTGGAAGAATTGTCCTTGCACCAAGAAGACATTGAGCGAATTGAAAATGTGCAAAATTGGTGCAGAAACCTTAAAATACTTTTACTTCAGAACAATTTAATCGGAAAAATTGAAAATCTTTTCAAATTAAAAAATTTGGAATATTTGAATTTGGCTATCAATAACATCGAGAAAATAGAAAATCTTGAGACGCTGGAATCTTTAGAGAAGCTGGATTTAACTTTGAATTTCATCGGTCTTTTGACGAGTGTCTGTTGTTTGAAAGGAAATTATAATTTGAAGCACTTGACATTGACTGGAAATCCCTGTAGTGACTTCGAGGGATACAGAGACTTTGTAATTGTTACCTTGCCTCAATTAGAAACGCTTGATGGCAAAGAAATCAAAAGAAGTGATCGAATTTTGGCAAATAAAAATTTCAGCGACAAGAGAGCGAGAATCGTTCAATTGGAAACCGAACATTGTATCCGTAGAGACGAACAAAAGATAAGAATAAATGAACAGCGAGAGTTAGAATTGCTGGAAAATGAGGAACTCAACGAAGAAGAGATTGATGAAAAGTGAGCAATTTGATGTTATTGTCGCAATCATTTTGTTTTAGGACATTGCTTGCAGATTCTGGAAGAAAAAAAGCGAACATTGTCCTGAAACGAGAATAGAAATCTCTAATCAACATCGAAAGTCTAGGAAATCGGATGAGAAAAAGAGTGACCAACCAAAACGTGTAAGAAAACTGTTTGCTGACTGTGGTCGCCCTTACAACATAAATGAGTCCCGTATCCCGTTTCGATTGATCGATGAAAGAGATCGATATGAACTCAACTTGGAAGTGTACAGGTAAACATGGGCTAGACTTTCTTTGTAATCCGGTGGGACGTACTCTCTAGCAAAAAAGCCTTAATTTTTTTAGGCGTAAATTGTAATCTTTTCACGTTACCAATAGATTCTTGGATACATCGTTGATCAATGTAGATCTCCAATCAAATTATGTGAGAGCCACAATAAAAGAAAAGATTTTTCAAATAGCTCTGAGAGATGAAATAAAAATCGACAAATCAACATCCCAGCGATCAATGACCACAGGACATCTGCTCATTACCATGCCGAAACTCAATTGTAAAGCGCCTATTCAATCGGAGAACACAAGTAAATCCAGGAGATTAGATGGTAAACGTTTTTGACCAAGGCAAAGTCTCGTTTACCGAAATTTGATTTTTCATATTTTTTCTTATAGCCTCAACAGGAAGTAACGAAGGCTCACAGGATATAAAAGAAATTGTTGACTACAGAAATATTATTAGCCATCATTCAAATGCTCTGAGGCATTTTGATGAATCTGAGATACCACCATTGATTTAAAACGAATTGATTTTAATTGCAAATTAAAATTTTGAAATTATTAAACAATAAAAAATAATGAACTCGAAGGAAAAGGTTTGGTAGTAATCTCTATGTAAACAAAGAAAGACCCAAGACACTCTTAACCGCCACGTGCGAATTTGTCTCAAATCAGCTGAGAAAAATAGGCAAACCGCGAACAGACAAAATCGTAAAATTTTTTAGAGAGGCAGTTAGGGAATCCAACCGGTTTTTTGAAAACCGGTAAATCTACAATACCGAAAACCTTTTTTTTGGATTTTCATTACCGGTTTTTTTCGGTAAATTTTTGGTTCTAAAAAGTGTTCTTGATTTCAACATTATAAGTTGAAGTTTTCGGGTAAATTTCCTTAAAGTTTTCAATGGCAAATTTTCCAGATTTGAAATAGAAATGGCCATCAGGACATCCCAAATTTTAGACATGATTTTCGAACATATTTTTTTCATGGAAGTGTAAGAATCCGATATCTTTGCACATGTTCCAATGAAATAAATAGCTTCCAGCTTTTTACCTTCTTTTTTCTATGGTGTGAATGTTATGTAACGGAAGTGGTGTGCTGAGAAAGTTTTTGGCCTTCTTTGACAGATCCTGTTATGTTCTCGAACATTTAGCTTTGAAATTAAATCCTTGTTTAGAACAGTCTAGTATACTAGCCCTGCTATGAAGCATGAAAAACATAATACGTCACTCTAAAAGAGTATGACTACATTAGGGAAACTGGAAACGGAAACCGATCAAACGACATCTAAATCGACTTTTTTGAGATAATCTAAGATAATGAGACACGAAAATTTACCATTAGAAGAAGTTGAGTCCAAGTGCGTCATTTGACGTGTAGTATGAAGGTAATACCAACGTGATGTTGAATCGAAAAGAGTTTTTTTTTGCATTTTTTTGGGTCTTTGTCCCAAATTTATATGTAAAATGTGCGACGATGTTCCAGATAAATCAGCACTGCTGCCTGCGCACATATTTTTAAGCCAAACAGGAGAAATGAAGACTAAAGTAAAATACATTCACTCAAAGTATTTAACTTCAATATAAGAAACAATATAAAAAATTTACCGGTTTTTTATCGGCTATTTTTTTTTTTTGAAAAAAATTGGTATTACCGAAAACCGGTTTTCAGAAAAAAGGCCGGTAAATGGATTCCCTAGAGGTAGTCAATATGACCGTTTTATAGGACTAGTACTACTAGTGAGTCGGGAGATGCAGTTTAGCTTTTCGTATCAGTAATTTGGTCTATCTTGTACACTTTCAAACTTAGGGGTCGGTCATAAATTAACAAACGCAAAAGGGGGAGGGGTATGAAGCTAGCATACACTCCGATCTCGTCGCTCCCGTATTGACTTTTCCTCAGGGTATCATAAAGGTCTCTTTTGAGCCAAGTCTTCCAATTCTTTAAGGTTCTTGATCCCATCCTAAAAGTAAAGTAAAGACCAAAAGCTCAAATGGGTGTACGGATCATTTCTCTGGCATCACATTTGCGATTTGAAACGGGTTCAAAAAATGTTAAACAAATTTCATCCGGTGCGGTGCATGGAAATCAACTCGAAAAGCTGCCATAGAAGCCATGCTGAATCTAACTCCCTTACACATCCACACTGAAACAGAAGCCTTAGCCATCATCAGTTGACTCGCAACTCGCACGTAGTCAAGCCACTATGAGAATAACAAAGCAGACTGCAAGTTTAACAAAAATTCGAGGTGGACATCCCTCCTAGACAACTATGGCTGTTCCACCTAGTAACGGCATAGTATTCTATTCTGACGGGTCCCTTATAGGTAACTCAGCTGAAGCTGGCCTCTACTGTAGGGAACTTGACATAAAGAAATTCATTCCACTAGGCACCTCAACATCTATATTATTAGCCGAAATAAGATCGATCCTGGAAACTTGCCATATAGTCAAAGAGAATCGCATCGTTGAAGAGCCAATATTTATCTGTTCAGACAGCCAAAGAGCTTCAAAGACCTTGTCAGCTAACACGTTTAGATCAGCACTTGCTCTGGAATGCTATGAAGCCCTCAACAAAGTCGCATTGTCAAATAGAGTGAAAATGATATGGGTACCTAGCCATTCAAAAATCGCAGGTAATAACACCGCTGACACACTGGCGACGAGAGGAGCCTCCAGGAAACTACAAGGCCTAGAACCTGCTATGACCACATCTTTCACTAAGATAAGAAACATTATACTGCAGCGCAACCGCTAGATAACAAAGCAAAATCCTACTGGAACAACAACCAGGGCTGTCGTCAAGCAATGCATTAGAATCAACAGAAAGACATCCAAATACCTCATCAATGTCAGCCGGACGAGGCTTAAGAATTTCACTGGCACCACTACAGGACATTTCGGATTCAAAAAACACTTAACTACAATCGGAAAGCGAACAGACCCAAGATGTGACCAATGTGGGGACCCCATGGACACGGCAGAGCACCTTCTTTATTACTGCCCAGCGTTCATCACCGTAAGAAGGAGGCACCTAGGAGGATACATGATAAAGTACGATCTAGTTAGTTGTCTACACCCACAGAATTTCCAAAACTACATAGCTAGTTCAGGTAGATTTGACAGCATGGTAACAGAGTAAACAAGATAATAATAGTAGCACAATGGGCCCAAATAGAGGCCTCTATCTTTAATAAAAAAAAATAAAAGCTCAACTGGATCGAACATGTCAACGACAAAGCACAGAAAGCAGTATCTGCTTTCTGGATCTGTCGGCAGGCTTTTGCAAGGGAATTTGGTGAATACCGTCTAGTGCCATATTGTGGATCTATGAAAGGGTGGTTAGACCTATGTTGAGCCATGGTTGCGTAGTTTGGTGGCCTAGGCTCGACGTGGAGTGAGCAAGGAAGGAGTTGAACGAAATTCAGAGGATCGTGTGCATTTGTGTCACTGCAGCTATGAAAACTACGGCCACAATGGCCATAGAAGCGCCTATTGCGCTATTGCCCATCCATACGATCGTTAAAGCAAAAGCCTTTGCCTCGGCAGATAGGATGAGGTAAAATGGTCCTGAGGGTCCTAATGACGGGATCTTCCATATGCCCAGAGATCGTGTCGACTTTGTGCGGCGATACCAGATCGTCATACCGGACAGAGCTGATGGACCGGTGAGCTTCACTGACGTTTCGAAAACTGAGGAAGGAGCGGGAGCCGGTGTCTATGCGCAGGATTCGTCGAACTGTGGCTGTTTTCATCTGCGAAAGTTGGCGAGGGACCTTAATCCGATTAGGACTAAGAAATCAGATCACGATTGCCTCGGTCCTTGGGCACACCGGTGTAGACGGTAATGAGAGAGCAGACGAACTGGCCAAGCAGGGTTGAGCATCTGCGATCGAGAGCCTAGAACCCCACATCCCGATACCACACTCCATGTGTGAAAAGGCTGTGGAAGACTGGGTGCAGGCTGAGATCGCCAAGAGCTATTCACAAATGAATGCCCGAAGTTCCACCTTTTAAGAAGTATGACGTTAGGCGGTTGTGTGATTCATCCCTCTGAAGTCCCAGGCCTAGGACTTGTTGTTCTCGACAGGTTCTTGGTGAGGACCAGAAAGTTTTGATAATTTACATGATGAACGAAAAAAAACAATGTTTATCGTTTGTCTATGTTTTAGGATTCAGAAATGATCCGTTCCCCCTAATAAATCTAAAATTTTTGTCGACACTTATTTTCGCATACGATTTTCAGTTCAGTACAAAACATTTAGAGATAGGCAGAGAAATTATTGAAATGTACCCACATGCCACTTCTATCGAGTGTAATGCTGTCAAATTATCATTTTTCTGGTTTTTTCACATATTTTTTTGCTTTCATTCACTTTGATTGCAGTAATACATTGATTATGCAATAGCAAATTTCAGCCAGTTTGTGTTGTAGTTTTCTCTCTGTTATTTAAGGGAAATAGTTATTTACGTCACAAGGAAAAAAATGTTTTTTGTGAATGTGTGAGCGTTGTGGCTCTTACAATGCGAGTGCATTGCACGATTGCGACACAGACAATTGATGAGGTGGTATGTACCACTGACTGTTACCAATAGAATGTTCATCAGAATTGAGAGTTATGAAAAGAGCGTAGAGTCTCTCAATTTTACATATTTGACACACTGACTGTATTCGATCCATGGTTTTTATTCATGCGAACTTGCACAAAAGTGGAGCTTTTGTAACTGAGTTGTGAAAAGTTTAGTTCTTAACAGAAAGTGTGAAGCTCTAAAAAAAGAAATTCATTTCCGTTTCTATATAAATTAGTTTTTATTTCAATAATTAATAAATGCCTTTACAAAGTCTATTACTAGAATGATACAAAAAATATTTTTCTACAAATAAATCATAACCTTGCTTCGTATAATCACTGTACCCACACAACTTTTTATAGACTTCTTCGTGCCACTGATTGCAACTTAGTCGTAGATACACATAATTTAAGATATGGATATCAAAAGCAAATTAGGAGAAAACTTTAAATGTTCCATTAGAATAAATAAATTTGAGTGCTAGAGCAGGAGTTATTCATCTCCAGTCTCTTACTTTGGGATATGCCTCTTAGTTTTTGTTTTTAATATTTTTTTTTTTCATAATTAACTCAAGGCTCATAATTTTCTAATCATATCTTCAGCTTTTTCGTTCGCTTTTCTTCTATTGCCACTTCAAAGTGCTACAAGTTTTCTTTTTGTCAAAATCATTGGAAGATTAAGTAAATTTAAGATAGCCAACGCAACGCATCACTGCCTACTAATACTAATTTATTTTGGAAGAAATTTTAGTCGAACAATTGAAAAATTTGGTCAGTCGTTTGAGAATTTCACTTCATGTGATCCTTAAAATCTGCGATAAACTTAAAACGAAGACTCAGTCACAAGTTCTAATATTTGGGACAAATTCCCTTACACTCTGAGAAATTTTTAGGATATTTTAGGGTTTTTCGGTGTACGTTACAGCTACGGAAACACAATTTTCAGCATTTCAACTGAACAATCACATGGAATTTTTATTCAATTGAACTGCTGAAAATTCAATCCCTGTAGCTGATAACCTTTTCCCAAATATTAGACCTTAATACACAAAATATAAAATCCTTTTTTGTATTTACAAGAACAGAATTATAAGATCATACAACGATTCACTTTAAGTCTTTCCACAAAAAATACAAGCGACTACGTGAAAAGAGAGCATAAAAGAGAATTAAAAGAGTTGAACGAGCTTCTGATTCTCTTCCTGTATAACATTCTTAACTTTAACCCAAGAATGAGTGCCTAAATTGTCTTTTGGAAGAAAACAGCCAAATATATTTGTTCATTGAAATATTGAGAATCCAAATAGAGCTTAATTCAAGGAGTTAAAATTGCAACATTTCTGAAATATCATATTTCTTTTGATTTTTGAATAAAGTAATCGCAAATTAACTTGTAATGTATTTCACATTTCGTTTTTAGATCATTCCAAAACAATTTGAAAGATTTTACGTTCATTTGTATTCTATATGCATTTCTCCCTCTCACACACGCGTTATGAGAAGTCAAACAGGACAAAAGCTCACCAAAGCTCTAGAGAAACTGCACTAAACATAAAACATTGCATTTTATTTTGCTTTTATCGTAGTAATTTTAAGAGGTGCATGTCGTTGTAACCCCGACCCCGTAATTCTTTTGCGTATGTTAAAAACAAAGGGGCTAGTTAAGGGCTGAAAGGAGCTACAAGTCCCACATAAAGGGCTCTTATAGATTTCGAGCCCTTAATTCCTAATTGGGTCGAAACAGGTCAAACGTGTTTTCTACTATATTGGAATAATTTCTAGACAATTCTATCAGTCATTCTATAGGGGCTGATTAAGGGCTGACGATTGGGACCAACCTTGAATTAAAGGCTGGTCTCTGACCAAAGTTATTCAACTTTGCGTCAAAAAAGCATGTCGAAATCGACCATTTTGGCTATCGGACAAATTCTTTCAACTCATCATTAAGGAAACTTAAGGGCTGACGATTGAGACCAACCTTGAGTTAAGGGCTGCTCTGACCAAAATTATTCAACTTTTCGACAAAAAAGTATTTCGAAATCGACCATTTCGGCTATAGGGAGCCATTAAGGGCTGATTATTGAAACCAACCTTGAGTTAAGGGCTGTTCTCTAATCTGTGATTTTTACACGAAAAAAGAAACTACATTGTTGGGTGACTACTTGAGCTGAAAATTCATTTCGGAGGATTCTTTTTTGTCAAAAATGGCGTGTGCCTGAATTTTAGCGAAAATAATTTTTATCAGAATTTCGTGGATATTTCGATTCTATGAGCAACAAAACGACATTTTAGACGAAAAAAAATCTGTCAAAAAGAATTTTCATCTCAGTCACCCAGCAATATAGTGTCTTTTATCGTGTAAAAATCAGAGATCAGAGACCAGCCCTTAACTCAAGGTTGGTCTTAATAGTCAGCCCTTAATGTTTCCTTAAGGGTGGACTGCATTTTGAGTTGAATAAATTTTGCCTATAGATGACATGGTCGATTTCGACATGCTTTTTTGATAAAAAGTTGAGTAGCTTTGGCCAGAGACTAGCCCTTAACTCCAAGTAGGTCGCAATCGTCAGCCCTTAATCAGTCCCTTTGGAATGACTCTGGTATAGTCTAAAAATAATTCCAAAAGAATATAAAACACATTTTGACATGTTTCGACCCATTAAGACATTAAGGGCTCGTAAACCAGAAGAGCCCTTAATGTGGAACTTGCAGCCCCTTTGAGCCCTTAACTGCACCTTTGTTTTTAACACCTTACGCAAAAGAATTACGGGGTCGGGGTTACAGCGACATGCAGCTAATTTTTAGAGATCTTTACTAATTTCTAGAGTCGAAGTAGAAGTGTATTGCCGTTACGAATTTTTTAAGAAGTTTGAAAATTTGTTTATTAGTTGTTTCTAAATATGTTACTGTGAATGGGCAGGCATGTTAGTGAATCGAAAATTAGTGAAAGTGAATCCTGCGCATTGAAATTTGTAATCTTAAGCCGAGTTTTAGTGCTGGAAGTGTTGATTTCTAAACAAAAAAAATGGGTTGAAGAGATTCTCTGATTGTCCATCAACAACATATGTTTAGGAATTTACCTCTTGAACGTTTCTGAATTTGTAAACCTCTCCAAAGATTTGCTTTCACCATAATTTGTAACGATTTTCTTTAAATTGCAATTCAAAGGCTTTTCTTACCATTTTAGAGGAATTTTCCATTATTGATAAGGTTTTCCATACGTGGAAGATTTCCCTGAATTTTCAATATCGAGTTCAAAATCAGCTCAAAAGGAATTCCCATGAATACGTCGTCATTACAACGAACCCTTAAAAAATTTATATGAAACTTCGTTTTGAATTTTACCTTTTCATTTCGCGATTCGTTTTGTGATTGCGATATTTAATGACGGTAATGACAGATATTAAAAGTAGATTACAGTTGTTCTTTGATAGGCGCACCTAATCCTAAAGTTCCACAAGTTTGCTCAAAAGTCCGGATGGAATGCATGCGAGAATAATATTGAGAGTTCATTATCATTCGTTATTGAAAGCACATTGCAAAAATATGAACTGTCAAATTTGCGATGTTTTGTTTTAAGCGGAATCCTGCGTAAATAGCAAATTATTCAACATTAAAGCTCATGTAATATGAGGAGATAACACCGATCGAAAACTTTAGCATTTAAAAATGAACAATGAAGGTCGAATCTCACAATCCCGGATTCACTGTACAAAGTTTGATTAGATACGTGCTTAAAGCTTAAAGCTGATTTATTATTTGTGTAAGATTCATCCCCTCACAGTACAGGAGCTATAATTTTGAATAATTTGTTCTTTATGCAGGATTCTGTTTTAAAAAACATCGCAAATTTGACAGTACACATTTTTACGACGTACTTTTAAGCGAAGTTCATTTAAAATATTTCATTTCAGAGTAGTTCATTCTCTCTCTTCTTGCAGATTGGGAGTAAATTTTGACTATTTCATTCATTTTACCGTTCATCATCTTACTATTTCACTCACTCTCTCTCTCTCTCTCTTCAATGTTCCGCACCTCTCGTTTTATTCTTAAGGTTGGATTTGCAGTTAAAAAAGAGTTCTCCGTTTGCACTCCATCAATATGATAGAAATCTCTATGTAAACGAAGGAAAAATTGAAAACGATTCAATTTCGCCTCCATTTAAATGACATATCTCTCATATTGAGAGCTCTCTTTTCTAAATAGACAACTTTTTTTACCTTAGGCTTGGTTTCCACTCGTAAAAGCACTCCGTTTTACCCCCGTGTAAGAGTCGAGAGAGCGCGATCTATGAAGTAAACGAATCAAACATTGAAAACGATTCAATTTTGTCTCCGTTAACTTTCTCAAAAAATTCACTTCGTATCACTAATACGAACGAATCGACCATCATTATTTTTAACAGATGTTGCTAATTGCTTCGATGGTTTTGTGATACAAAATTAATTGTGAGGTGAGTTTTTTTCGATGTACAAATGGGAAGATATATACACAAACCAGCAATGCGTTATGGAAAATGAGGATTCCTTCGGTCATTCACAATCATGGTTCGAAGAAGAAACGGTATCACAGTCTAGCGAGTTGGATGTGCTTCTGTCAAACCGCGCCATTGCAGAACAAAATCCATCGCAGCCGAATGAACATTCAATCCTCGAAAAACGTCTTCAAGCTAAAAAATAGCCTTTAAGTGGAATGGAACAACCGGTCATGACCGAAAAATATCCGGAACCTAGTCAAGTCGATCGTCGACCGAACTTGAATCGAAGTTTTTTTTATGTGATCAGCTTTGTAAACGAGGTTTTGCATGCGCAAAACTTTTCAATTTTGCCTATTGTGGTATAACTACACTGCTAAGGAGAATGGAAGCAAAGAAACCATGCCTATAGATTAACCAAGCAAAACCTGGAACAAGCCAGAATAGGAATGAATTATTCAGCAACGAATGCGTTATTGCTGACCATTCAGACTCAACTGATGTGTTTGATGTTCCGAACCCTTCGATCGGCTTGAAATTGAAAAATCAATTGGAAAACTGAATGGAAATCACCCTCAAATCATCTGGAAGTGCCTGCAAAGGCGCACGGCGCAACATACGCAAAATTGACTGGCATATAGGGTCTGAAAACTTTACAAAACACAGAAAATTCACATGAAGGAACGACGAATTCTGACCTCGGAGTTTGCATACAACGCGTCAAAAGCCCTTCCAAGGAAGCCACCCAATAGGTAATGCAGAGGAGACCCCACAATAAATAAATGACACGGACTCCCTTGCCCATGGGTCTAATCTTACAACAAGGCTCGTTCAATGACTGGCTACACAACTGCAACAATCCACTAGCCCAGACAATATCTCACGCCCAAAACAAGAAGACATCACAGGTAATACTCACGGTAAATTGTTACAATATTCTCAGGTAATTCAATCATTTACAAATTCATTAAAACTTTAAATAAAGTAGCTAATCCGACCATCATTCAAGTGATGATGGTTGCTGTCCCGAATTTTCCGGAATTTCAAAATAGGCTAAAAATCTTAAATGGCCGAAAACTCACATAATGCTAATATAACAAATAAAGCTTTGGTCGGGGAGAAAAAGTTTTAGAGTTTTTTGTTTACAAAATTTTTGCAGAACAAGGTTTTTCGATCCGACATCATCTGGAGCAGGTACAACGTGAAATAGGTGAATTTTTTGCTCAAGACTGTAGCGTGAAAAACTGTCTCACTACCGAGATATAAAGCGTTTTTCAGAGATTTAGTCAGATTCGCGATTTACAGTCATGGTAAAGTCGGAAGGCCGAAAGCCTGAGGCGTTTCCAAGTGTTTACATGGACTTTAAGGTTAAGCCACGGGGAACGCCGCAGGCTAATAATAAGCGGGGATCCAGCGGGTCTTTCATACGAAATCATAGCTTAACCAGCCGATCCCGACGCCCCTATGGGCTTTTTGGTAACAGGAGGGACGGCGCGAGGAGCTAGGAACGTACACTCGGCTTCTTCTGTTTCTAGGGAGTCGGTGTTAAGTAATGTGTTTGAGTTGCACCGACTCTCTAGAAACAGAAGAAGCCGAGTAAACGTTCCTAGTCGACCACGCCGTCCCTCCTGTTACCAAAAAGCCCCTAGGGGCGTCGGGATCGGCTAGTTAGTCTATAAGCACAAATCGTAACTTGAGTAGCGCGCTGGCGCTGTTTCGTAATACAAATCAATCTATCTACTTGCGAAACTTGAGAGCCAAAAGGAGATCCAATGTAAGTGTTCTACGCTCATGCTCTACGGGTCGTTAACTCGAATCATCTCAATTACGAAAAGGTCAAGGTCAAGTAAAACTCCTGTCTTCACTGGTGAAGTAAAACTCTTGTCATCACTAGTGAAGTAAGAGTATTTTATACTACAAGAACTGTTCGAGAAATGGTAAATGGTTCGAGATGCAGTCGAATGCGCCAGCTAGAGCTTATAAAGTCGAAGTCGAATGTGATCAGCTTTGTCTAAATCGTTTAAATGCAGCGTAAGAAGGAAAAAAAAGAGCGTTCGTGCTACGTCGCCTTAAACAAGATATTGTACCAAAGTGAAGAGGAGCTCCTCCGTATGGTTTTTGTCTCACCTAGTTATCTGGAACTTTAAAATTGATATCAAAGATCGGCACCCCGAAAAGAAGTTGGAAAAGTGGATTGAGATCAAGAATAGTATGATAAATAAACTATTGAAACGGGTATAGGAAAGTAGCGATAGAGTCAAGTCAAAGAAACTGATAACTTTGGTGCAGTGATGTGCATCTAGGTGCAGTGATGTGCATCTAGGTGCAGTGATGTGCATCTAGATGCAGTGATGTGCATCTAGATGCAGTGATGTGCATCTAGGTGCAGTGATGTGCATCTAGGTGCAGTGATGTGCATCTAGGTGCAGTGATGTGCATCTAGGTGCAGTGATGTGCATCTAGGTGCAGTGATGTGCATCTAGGTGCAGTGATGTGCATCTAGGTGCAGTGATGTGCATCTAGGTGCAGTGATGTGCATCTAGGTGCAGTGATGTGCATCTAGGTGCAGTGATGTGCATCTAGGTGCAGTGATATGCATCTAGGTGCAGTGATGTGCATCTAGGTGCAGTGATGTGCATCTAGGTGCACTGATGTGCATCTAGGTGCACTGATGTGCATCTAGGTGCACTGATGTGCATCTAGGTGCACTGATGTGCATCTAGGTGCACTGATGTGCATCTAGGTGAAGTGCACAAACAGAAGGACGGACGGACGGACAGGAAGCTATCGCTACTTAGTAAATTGACAATAAACAAACTCCGATCACAATTAGCCCTACACCGAGTTGAATGTTTGATTTGTCCATGGCAAATTATTTAATTTCCTGGTCACTTTAACAACAAAATGTAGTAAATCAAATCGTAAAGAACAAAAACTAACACATTTGAGCATTAAATGTAAGATAAAATAGAGAACTGTCAATCAAACGGATCAATTTTTCTAAACGGAGACCTTTTTTGAGTTGAAACCAGGACTTTAGGCCCTCTCAACAGAATTCTTTTATGCTTTTTAAGGCGAACCAGGCCTTTGCCCTGGTTTGCTTTTTAAAAAATATCCCTCCGTTTTGAAACTGCGCATGCGCATAGAGAGAATTTTCTATATGAGCATGCGGAGTTTCAAGACGGAGTGATATTTTGTAAGTGCAAAACCAGCCTTAGGTGATGGGCTCGCTCTTTCACTCTCCCTCTATCTCTGCAATGTTCCGCCCCTCGTTTCCGCATATCATCCTCAACAGAAGCAGAGAGTGATAGCGGGTACTGATATCAAATAAATGAATGAATGTATGAGAATGAACTAAATTATTCGTATTACTTACATCCGTATGTGCTGATTTTCCGTTTTGTTGGTTCAGTCGATTCCTAAAGTGTGACTAATATTTTGCCTACTAATTCATATGGAATTATGAAATTGAATTGAGAGAGAAATTACTTTACACTTGAAAATGGTGGAATTGTCACGAGTACAAAAAATATTACATCAACATTACATCTCTAAAGTCACAGCTCAAACTTAACATAAACTCCGAAATGCATGTCAAGTCTCAACACAAAAAGTTCCAGCCGCACTTTGTAAAGTATTTAGAAATAAATCAATTGGTTCCATTACAACATGCCATCCGACGTGAATAAATAAACTTTTATAAATTACAAAAATCTGAATAATATTAACTAATTGCTAATAATTGTAAGGTAGATGATGCTTTTTGACTGATCCAGTTATGGTTTTATAGTTTATCCTACTCTTGCTCTTTCTCATATTTGTTTGTTCTTTCTTTGTTTAAAAGTTCTTTTTATCTTCCTCCTCCTCATCTCCTTTCCCTTCTCCTTCCAAATAATATTTAAATAATCAACAAAATACTTACAGTACAATAAAATGTGTGCCCGATTCAATACTAAATTATAATAAATACTCAAAACTACACAACTCACAATAAAACGATGCTAACAATCAATGTGATAATAATCGAGAAAAACGTTTCCTCATTCATCGAATTAGATTGTATAGTCTACTAATCTGTTTCACTAAATTCGTTGTCACGCCACTGTATTGTCACCGAACACAACTCAAAACGATAAAGAAACTTGAAACATATAAACCCAACAGGTGAACGAATCCAAAGAGTCCATTTCGATTGAAAATCAGCACTTTTCAATATTGTCCCACATCCGCATAACATTCTTCATCAATTATTGTCCATGGGTGGTCTGAAATTAGGTGAAAAAAGTATTAGAAAAACATAACCAAAGACCCGTATGTATCAGAATATATGTGGCAAACAGAATAGATGTTACAAAAAGACTCGACTCTAAATATACAAATGAGCAAACAATTCAGTGCTCTTTTATAACTATAAAAATTTCAAAGATCCATAGAAATTACCCAAGGTAAGGCGGGATTGGGTAGGTAGATAGGGTAGCATTTGATTGTATATGGACCCAAGGTGTGGGAGCTCCGGACCATATACCATATGTATAAGTGTCTACCTATCAAGTGCTCTTTTTACGTTCAAGTAGTAATCCCCGGGACCTCATCTCTCTTCGGAGTTTTGTGCTAAACTTAAGAGTGCTACCTGACGGCTTGCCTACGGGTGCTACGGGTTGTTGGGGAAACGTACCAGTAGGTTGAGCGAAGTGTTAACGCTTCTTCCTCGTAAAAAAATTCACTGTTCAAGAAACTCTAGAACAAGAGCCTCGGATAAACGGACAGATTCAGCGACGACGACCACGGAAACGAAACAAAGATATTGATTTAATCTTGGCGACATGGAATCTATGAAGCCTCTTTACTAGAGAAGCAATTCAAAGTACACTAGCAGATCTCAAACAGTACAAGATACATATTGCAGCAGTACAAGAAACCAGGTGGTTGGACAGAGGTATACACACCATGCAGCGGAAACACGAAGAATAAACATGAATTTGGAACTGGCTTCATTGTTGACAAATCGATCGATTTATAATCACGTGGTCAATAAATAAGTATATGTGTACATTACGACTGAAGACGAATAAATTTAAGGTAACACAGGTCAACGTTCACGCAGCAACTGAAACGAAAGAGGACGCGACCAAAGACGAATTCTATGCTGAGATAGAACGGATCCTCAATCAAATGCCATCGACTGATGTGATAATACTCCTCGGCGACTTCAACGCACAGATTGGCAAGGAAAATTGCTTTAGGAGTGTAGCAGGCATTCATAGCCTCCACGACCTGAGCAACGACAATGGGTGTAGAGTGTGTACCTTTGCAATGTCGAACGGTTTAAAGATAAAGAGCACACAGTTCGATAGAAAGGGCATCCACAAGGTAACCTGGACCTCTAACGACGGACGAACACAAACCCAGATAGACCACGTGCTCATCGATGGAAAATTCAGCTCAAACATCATTAACGTAAGAAGCTATAAAGGAACACTGCATGAATCTGACCACGCGCTGGTTAAGATTAGAATGAGAGCGAGGTGGCCCAGAAGAAATGTGGGAGGCAAGATCGTGCGACTGAAGTTTAATGTCGAAAAGTTGAAGAACGATGAAACGGTGACCATGTATCAAAGGAAGATCGAAAGTCTCATTGAGCAACATAATGACGACCAAATGAGATGATAAGACAATCATTAAGCAAGCTGCGGACGTGGTTCTTGGGAGAACTACGCGGAACCGTAACAGTCATTGATGAATGTCAACGAGCTATGGAGGAAAGGAAGGTAGAGCGCCTTAAAGCAAACACGCGCAGCAAGGTGGAAGCTTACAAGCGTAAGAGGATCCAGGTGTACAGACTGCTGAGGAGGAAAAAGCGAGAGCACCTAAATCAGAAAATCAGTAGCCTGGAAGCGAACAACAGAGATGGGAACGTAAGAGAATTCTATAAGATGACTATGCAACAGCGCAAACAATTTCAACCAAGATCCATCAAGATAAATGACGAACATGGCCAATTACTGAGTGACACGAAAGAGATAGCGAATAGATGGGCATTCTATTTTCATGACCTGCTGAACAAACCGTTAAGACAACTTCCTCAGCGTACTGTGCAGAAGGCTGAGCCGACGATCAAAACCCTGACTTACGAAGAAGTGACAGAAGCCATCCACAAACTCAAGCCGAACAAGTCTCCGGGCGAGGACAACATACCAGCGGCAGGACCTGACTTATGGCACCGACTGCATCAAACAATAGTCAAAGTATGGGACGAAGAAAGAGTACCGGAGGACTGGCAGATGGGGCTACTGATACCGATTTTTAAGAAGGGAGCAAGAGTGGAATGTAAGAACTACTGGGGTATATATCTACTTAACGTAGCGTATAAAGTACTGGCGGAGCTACTTTCTAACCGCTTAGTGATCTATTCTGAAGAAGTCACTGGAGACTACCAGGAGAGGCAGATCCACAACCGATCAGATTTTTACAATTCGGCAGATAATGGAGAAAGCATGGGAATACAACATAACGATACATCAGCTATTCTTAGACTTCAAACAAGCATATGACTCAATTGATAGACCAGCGTTATTCGGTATTATGGAGGAGTTTGGGATACCGAAGAAGCTAATAAACCTGACGAAAGCAACCTTGACCGATACCAAGTGCAAAGTGCAGATTCTAAACGTTCAATCAAATCCATTCGACATAAACACCGGAACTACGTCAAGGAGATAAGCTATCGACAATCCTATTCAATGGAGAAAGTCATCAGGGCTATGACAGTGAACTGGAACGGGACAATATTCACGTCATCAAAACAAGTTACTGCGTTCGCCAACGATGCCAATTTAATGGGACGGGGGACGATTGCGATCAAGGAAATGTTTGTCGAAATGGATAGGGAAGCAGACACGATTGGACTGGAAATCAGTGAGGATCAGACGAAATATCTTACGCTAGACAGGAAACAGGGATTGCGTATTGGACAAAACATCACAATTGACGATTACACGTTCGAAGTTGTCCAGTCATTCGGCTCAATCCTAAACACTAAGAATGACGTAGACGAAGAGATCAAGACGAGACTGATGCAGTGAATTAGATGTTTCTACTCACTGAAACACCTGTTTAGAAACTCGCTGGTCAGTCGAAAGACGGAACTTCGCCTATACAAGACACTGATCCGACCCATCGTAATGTACGGCTGTGAAACATGGTATTTGACACTGAAGCAAGAATCGCTACTGAACTGCTTTGAGAGGAGAGTGCTAAGATCAATATGTGGACCACGATGCGAACAAGGACGATGAAGGATAAGAACGAACAGAGAGCTGACAGAAATCTACGGGGACGAAACACTAGTCGGTGCTATTAAATCTGCCAGACTGCAATGGGCAGGCCATGTAGCGAGAATGGACGAGGATCGAATGCCAAAGAAGGTAATGGACCGAAACTTCGATAACGAACAGAGCCAGAGGAAGACTTCGGAAGAGATGGCTGGATGATCTTGAAGAAGACGTTGGGTAGTGGAGAAGTCTGGTCCAGGATCGCTCCAGATGGAGTCAGCCAAAACCCGCTTGGGTTAGTAAGGCTGAAAAGTAAGCAAGTAAGTAATGTCAAAGGCCCAACCGAAGTACGTCTCAGACCTGCACCATATCAAAAAGAGGCCAACGTAATTTCTTCAAGAAATCCTGAAACCTTTTTCTCTAAATGTAATTCTCACCATCCTTGCCTTTAGAAGCAAATTTTTAACAACCGTTGTTCTAGAGATATATGTCATCCCTCACAATTCTAGAAGCTGCTTTATCTCGGGACTTGGTAATTTTTCCCTAAAACTCTGAAACACGTGTTTTTCAAAAAAAAAATTTCTCTACAACTTCGAATTTGGATGCATCTTTCTAGCTTTCATAGTTCTAGATATATGGGTCATCCCGCCCAATTCTAGAAATGGTCATATACCGATTTTGGCCATTTTTCCTTAAGGCCCATAACTTGTGTGCTAAAATATAGTCTACATTTAGGCGCTTAAATATTATATTTTCGCTGATATCCGTGGACAAAGATGCAGTTTCAAAAAAGTAAGTCAGCATTTCCCTTCCTAAATATGTTGCCTTTTAAAAGCAGCTAAACTTATTTTCTGGGATTGAACCTTGTCTCAGAACGACGAGTTTTTGTGCAAATTTTTACGATTTTTTCGCCGTTCTCAGAGTAGGTAGGATCCCAAAAAATAAGTTTAGTTGCTATTAAAAGGCAACATTTTTAGGAAGGGAAATGCTGACTTACTTTTTTGAAACTGCGTCTTTGTCCACTGTTATCAGCGAAAATATAATATCTGAGCGCCTAAAGGTAGACTATATTTTAGCATACAAGTTACGGGCCTTAAGACCCTGAAACACGTGTCCTCTAAAATTTTATTCTCTTCAACTTTGACTTTATGGTATCCATTTGATCCATGATAAAAAATTAACCAGAACGTGGAATTTGCACATTTTACACTTTTTAGTCCCCAAAGAACGAAGTATTTGTTTTTGCCTATCTGTCAATATGTTTTGTATATGCTAAGAAAGTGTCAAAATGTAGTTCAAAGTCTCTATCCCTGACAGTCAGTAGAGCGTCAAGTTTCATTTTTTTGAAGTTCAAGTTTTTCAAAAAATTCAAATGTTTTTCGAAAATTCAAAATTTTGTCGAAAATTCAAAATTTTGTCGAAAATTCAAAATTTTTTCGAAACTTCAAATTTTTTTCAAAAACTCAAAATTTTTTTCAAAAGTTAAAATTTTTTTTTCGAAAATTCAAAATTTTTTCGAGTTTTATTTTCGAAAATTGTAATTTTTTTTTCGGAAATGCAAAAATTTTTAGAAGATGCAAATTTTTAAGAAATACAAATTGTTTCGAAATTCGAAATTTTTCCTAAATTGAACATTTTTCAAAAACATTGATTTTTCAAAAATTTAAATTTTTTGAAAATTTATGATTTTTTCAAAAATTTATAATTTTCACAAAATTGGAATTTTTCGAAAATTCGAAATTTTTCGCAAATTCAAAAGAACTCAGTATCCCTGCGAACTTTGAGTGATGTGTTTGTCATACATGGCGCTGTGTTCTATGTGAAATTGCATGCATTTTTTGTATACATCCGCGTGATGGATTCCGAATGCATTCGCAATAGATTTTATTTTCGCTGTGTAAGTAGCGCTGAGTACGTGTCTTCTATGTATCTAATTTTTACAGAAACCGATTCGTTCATGTGAAAAGTTTCTGCTATTTTGAAATATTAATACAATGTTATTGTTATGTTTGTGGCACACAGTTGTGAGCTCTGGATTTTCGAAGGAGCAGAAAAGAAAGTTTGCATTAAACGCAGAAATGTCAAATTGAAGATATAGCCCCACTAATGTTGATCAAAAAGGCATTAATTAAGTAATGCAGAAGACTTAACGTAACGTCAACCGAACTTACCCAAGACATCTTCAGCCGAGAATCGGAGATTGGGATCCGACTGCAACATATTGGATATCAAATCTCGCACCCCTTCCCCGATATCGTTCCAATATGGCTCGGGAAATTCGTATACACCTGACAATATTGCATCGAATAGCGGTTCTTGTTGGTTGTCATAGGAAATGAATGGTGGAAATCCACATAACATGATGTAAAGTATTATGCCGGCTGCCCAGACATCAATCTACAATTTGATTTCGTTAGTAGCAGGATCAAAACCTAAAGTTAAACTCACCTTCAAGCCATAACCGGTTTCCATAAGAATTTCAGGTGCGACATATGTTGGAGTGCCGCATACAGCGAACAACGGTTCGACGACTTCACATGCTAATCCGAAATCGGCTAATTTCAGTTCGGTGAATACGCCGTTCGGACCCATTTCGACGAGCTGTTAAACAACAAAAAATTATCGAAATAATTTCTCAACATGTCTGAAAGCTCTTACTAGATTTTCTGGTTTCACATCTCGATGAACAATTCCCAAGGAATGTATGTAAGCCATGGCAGATGCTAAATGTCTAATCATAATTCTGGCTTGTGCTTCGGAGAAACGAGTGAGTTTAGTGATTACATCAAATAAATCACCACCTGTCGAAAACACAATAAATAATTTATCCGAAAAGATCCGAAAAGAAACAATTCAGACTTACCGCTCACATATTCCAGTATCAAGTACATATTTTTGGGGGTGTCAATGTCCTTATATAATGCCATAATATGAGGATGATTCAATTTTTTCATTACTCTAACTTCAGCATCAATGTAATATTCCTTTCCTTTGCACATTGATTTGTCTATTATTTTCAGAGCAAAGTCTTTATTGGTAGCTTTATCCTTAATTTTTAACACGGCAGCAGCGAAATTCCCACTACCTGTTCGGTTCATTAGAAGAGCAATTCACAAAGTGCGAAACAATGAGACAAATCAAACTTACCGATCACTTCTCCCAACGAATAATTGCTTAGAATATAGTCTGGTACATCAGTTGGATCGACACCACTTTCTGCCAACTCATCCAACTCGTAGGTAACATTGTGTAAGTTCACCGAATTTTTCACCGGCATTTTTGGTTTTGGCCCACTACTCGCAGTCCCATTGCGTAATGTTTTGCGTGTCTGTTGCACGGCTTTAGATTCATCTGGTTCCAGTTTAAAATCATCTTGACCAACTCTCTCATTCCCATATGCAAAAAATACTTCATCTTGTCCGAAGAACTGCTCCAAGGATAAAACGGGATTTCCACACAGAGTGAACACCTTCCTCACACAGCCGGTATCCAATTTGACGCATTGTGTGATTGCAGTTAGAACATGATCGAAACTAGGACTATTTCGTTTATTTAGAAGCAATCGATGGATTTTCCGAGGTTTGGTGCCGTTGCGGATCAGCGTAACTATTCGGGGATGAACGGCACTGTTTTCGCTGTATTTGATTATGGGTGACCCGTTTATTCCATTTTTTAGTGGAGACTGAGGACGAAAAACTTTGGACAATCGATTATTCGATTTAACATTTCCCAGTGGCGACGAATTGTATTCAATCTTTTTAAATGTTTCGTTATTGCACAGACAAACGTAATTTGTACCATCGACGATTTCATCTAATGTTGAAATCTGCGAATGAAACATTTCAGAAATTGGAACAATTATGCAGATCGGATGGGTTACTTTTTTCCCTGATATCGTATAAATATGCCGGACAGCAGCTGGAACCCGATCTTCTAATATCCTTGTTAAATCTTCGGTAAGACTTTCAAATGATCTGAAAGTTGAAAAGATGCATGTGATCAATCCTCTAATACAAACAAATCTACAGACATCGTCACAGTTACAATATTTTTCGACAATGGAACGTTTGCATTTTCGAAAGTTATTTTTAAACGATGCAAAATTACAATTAGAACAAAAAATTGTTCTACGAAATGCATCGAAATTTCTTTGCTGATTTCATATTTTAGTTTCAAAAGTGTGTTCTCAGTACATTTTCCAATTTTGGATTTTTTATTAAGCAGCACTTGACCAGCAAAAATAGTTTTTTTCGTTAGAGAATCGCTAAAAATTACATCGTGTGTGAAAAATCTTTGCAATCAGAAAATAATTGATTAAAAATGTAAAACGTCATAATTTGACCATAGTGTGGAACAATTTTTTGTTCAGAATAATATTTCCTACAAAAAAGGTTTTTATGCAAACGTTCCATTGCACTTGCGTTCCACCAAATCGTACTGATGGTTTGGAACGAAGAGGATTCAAAGTTTTTGCGAAAATGCTGTACGACCGGCTTGCCGTTTATGAGAAAGAAAAAATTGGGGAATACCAAGGCAGCTTCAGACAAGTAAGATCCAAAATCGATCAAATTTTCACGTTAAGACAGATAATGGAGAAAGCATACGAGGAACTGAAGACCAGAACTGTGCAAGCAAGCAGGTGTTATTACGCACTGAAACATCTCTTCCGAAGCAAACTATTGAACATCCACACAAAATATCGACTGTACAAGACCTTAGTCAGGAACGTCGCTACATGCTACATATTATGTGAAACCTGGACTTTGACGGTACAACAAGAGAACAGATTGAGATACTTCGAAAGGAAGATCCAAAGGTCAATCTGCGGGCCGGTCAAAGTAGGGGTAATGTGGAGATTTCAGAACAAACATGGAACTAGAGCAAATTTTTGACAAAGAAAATATCATAAGCGTCATCAGGGCAGCACGTCCAAGATTTGCAGGTCATGTGGCCAGAATGAACGAAACTAAGGTAGCTAAAAAAGTTCCAGTGAACAGAGTCGATGGAAAGCGACCTGAAAGAGCTGGGAGTCAGTAATTGAAAAGTAATGACCGAAAATCGCGACGAATGGCGGAAAGAAGTTGTGGAGTCAGCCAAAACCCACTTGGGTTAACAAAGGCTACTAAGAAGAAGAAGACTTGTGTTCGATCGAAATATACTTCATAATGTATAGAGATTTATCGGAATTCATTAAGATTTATTGGGATTTATAAAGATTTACTGTGATTAATGAAGATTCATTTGGATTTATAAAGATTTACTGTGATCTATTGTAGTGAGTTCGTCCTCACTGACCCACACAAAAACAAATGTCGAACATTCAAGGTACGCAAAAAAATACAAAATTTCATTATGAAGTGACTAAGCTGAAAAGCACACCATTCTCGTCGCTTGACATATTCTTAGTTTCGTCATGGAATGTTTACTTTCAATTTAGATAGGAAAAATACTAAAAGTATTTTTTGATTTTGCTTGATCTGTTTTCGTGGATTCAACGAGTGTTTTTACTCTGCTTGTGGATCCAGTGAAAATAAAACATATGCAAGGAACCCGTACGTATCAGAATAGATGTGGCAAACAGAATAAATGTTACAAAAAGGCTCAAACGCATCTAAGTACATATTGTATTAACTCTAAAGTATGTGCAATTACGTCCTCATTAAATTGGATTGGAAATTGCCGAAAGGGCATTATTGAAAAACCCGTTCGAAGAAACGGTGTTAAAAACCTTTCCGAAAGCACAAAATTGACCCCAAATAAGGCAAATGTTCTCCTCAATTTTCTCTACAACATAGCAAAAAACTATTTTTGGGCTAGGGTCGACCTAAGTACCGATCTAGGGCCGACCTTTGTACCGACCTAGAGCCGACCTTTGTACCGACATAGGGTCGACCTTTGTACCGACCTAGGACCCAAAGTAGAGGCCTCAGACACATACTTCCATAGACACAAATGTTTCCCACAATTTGCTCTGCACAGGCACCGATCCCAGATTTGTTTTTGAATATAATTCGGAACTCGGTTACCTCTGAAATAGAAAAAGAATCAACAAAATCGGTTAGGATTCATCCGATTTATGTAAACAAACACGTTGGGCCCTAGTAGAAACTCAATTTATGGTTCTGGCTGAGTCCAAGGGTTTCTAACCAAAAAATTTACTTACATGTGAGACATTCCTCGCTAACCAAGTTAACACTGAACGGAGGTAATAGCCGAGTAAGGATCCGTAACCAACTATCAGAGATTTTCGACATAGAGGAAGGACTATGTCAGGGAGATCCTCTACCGACGCTGCTTTTCAACCTGACCCTTGAAGCAGCTGTGCGCACCATGGACATAGATTCCAGCGACATCATTTTCACCAAGTCCAGTCACTTGCTAGGTTTCGCAGACGACCTGGACATACTTGGACGAAATATGGATGTTGTTAAAGACAAGTTTATGGCCTTGGAGAGAAAAGGTACCGACCTTGGGTTGAAAGTTAATGACGAAAAGACGAAACATATGATCATCCCGCCTTCGAATGAACACCAGGAGGAAACCGTAACGATCGACACACACACATTCAAAATGGTCAATAAAATCCGTATACCTTGGATCAGAGCTGAACACGTATGGTTCGGAGTCGTGGTGCTTGACACAAAGAGACACACACACGTTCGAAAGAAAAGTACTGTGGACAATATTTGGACCAGTATTCGATCAAAGGCAGAACCGATGACGCAGACGATTCAATCATGAGCTTAGCCAGCTTTATCGAGAGCCGGATAGTCAGAAACACTAAAATAAACCGTCTACGTTAGCTCGGTCATGTACAACGAATGGAAGATCATCGTATTCCGAAAAAAATTCTTAAAACCAGACCGGAGGGCACGAGAGATGCAGGGCGTCCAAACTCCAGGTGGTATGACGCAGCTCTTGCCGACTAAAAAACTGTGAGAGTATCCAGCTGAGAGACGTTAGCTGCGGATAGGTCCGGTTGGAGAAGCATGTTGCAGAAGGGTTGTAGTGCCGGTTAAGTAAGTAAGTAGAGACATTCCTAGACCTTTCGTTTAAAAAAAAGAAATTTGGAAATGAGAAGAGATTTACTCAAGTTATGTAGGGCCCTAGCAGAGACTCGTTTTAAGTGCCCTAGCTAAGCCAAAGTCCAAGGGCACAATCTTAAAAAAGTTTCTGCTACAAGTTGTTGGGCTTTCATAGATCTGACGGTTGAAAAACAATTATGAAAATCGAAAAAGATTTACTCGAGCTATGTACAAAAAACGCGTAGGGCCCTAGCAGACTACTCATTTTTAGTGCCCTAGCTAAATCAAAAAAGTTTCTTTCATAAATTATCGGCCACCCCAGATCTTTCAAACAAAAAAAAACTATGAAAATTGGAAAATATTTACTCGATTTATGTACAAAAGACCAAAAATCACTTAAACGGCCCTAGCTCGGCGGCCCTTGGGCCGACAGTGCTCAGATTTAATTCCAAAAAGGTTTTTTGATTGCCTTTCAGGGAAAAAAAAGTTTTTGAAAATCGGTGGAGTTTTACTCGAGTTATCGTGTTGCGAGACGGACGGACGGACATTTTTTTTATTGTTGATTCGTCATCTAAGGACCATGATCGACGCTCCCCCTTACTCCCGGATCGAAATTCGACTGATTACAAACGTCGTGGTAAACGCAATAGACCCCTTTTCGAAGCACTACGTTCTTCCTACGGGTCTAAAAATATTTACCGGTTTATTATGTGGGAAGTTATTCTCTCAGATGTGGAAGCGGTAACTTTCTCCAATTGATTACTAACTGGAGCTATTTGGAGTCGAAACTTGGTAATTCCAAACGCTGAACGAAAAGATTTATTTCTTCTTGTTTGGTGCAACTATTCTGTGTTTGCTCTAAAAACTAGTTTCCTATCAAATATCGGGTATGGCCAAAACAACCTTGATAGCGTAGTGTTTAACTCGTCTGCTTGCCAATATGAGATTAAGTTGCCAGTGCGTTGGTTCGAAACTCAACCGCAGACGGATTTGTTAGAATCGGTTCAAGTCAAATGTATTTGAGTGTAGCGCCAACGTACGGCTTACCGGAAAAAGCATTGTTTGGAGAACCGGTATTCGACTCCCACTAGTTTCACTTCTAGTACATCTCATAGATGGCACTGGGCTCGTCGCACAGCTTACCACTGGGACAGTAAAAACTTTCCGGTAATGAAAGGATCCCAAAAAGTAGAACCACAAAAGTAGCGAAACTAGTAAATAATGATCTAACCCCTAACTCTTCATGGTTTGTTAAAAGGCAGAGGAAGATATCCGTATACACATCAGAGCAGATGTGGCAAACAGAATTGATGTTGCAAAAAGAGCAGAAGTAAAAAGTTCATATCTATTTTGCCATGACCGTATGAAATTACGTCAACATTAAATTGGATTGGAAATTGCCGATAAGGCAATATTGAAAAACACGTCCGAAGAAACGGTGTAAAGACTTCTCCAAATCTTCAAAAAAAGCCAAGCAAATTTTTGTACTATGGCCGATCTTGAACCGACCGACCTAAAGCACTAAGGAGAGGACAATGACCCGTGACCCGTGACTCAATCAAATCAGATTTAGAAGTGATGAGACTTTCTCTGGGCGAGCAAACCATCTCCTTGGCACAGGATAGGATGGTATGGAGGAGGGTGGTCCATGATCACCGGGCATAAAGACCCCACACTGAAAGGTATAAACGGTCTATAAAGTTTGATGATGATGATAACTGTTAGGGTTTCTATTACCTTTAAAATAGAAAAAGAATGAAGAAAATCGGATAGATTTTACCCGATTTACATAGAGATATAAATATTTAGGCCCCTTAGTCCAAGGGCACAAACAAAAAAAAATTCTTGTTGGGCTTTCGACCTATCGATTAAAAAAGGTTAATGAAAATCAGAACAGATTTGCTCCAATTACATACATAATTACATAAAACTGGTAGGGCCATAGCAGAGACTCATGCGGACATCTAGACTTCCGGAATTCCGAACATCTGGACATATGGATACTCGGACTCCCGGACACTCTGACATACGGACATCCGAACATCTGGACAAAATTCGACCTCAATTGACGTAAGACCCTGACTTACGTCAAGGGAATTATGCAAATATATCAGAACCATTTATTTCTGCGAATATGTCGAAGCGATTTTCTTTAAAAAGTGAATTAACTGTTAAATCAAAGTCCTTTGTCAAAGCTGTCAAAGCTGTCAAAGCTCTCCAGAAGTTCTAGACATGACCATCGAAGAAGCGAGAAAATCCAAGAAATATTTTGTTTTTCTTGATCTATTTCTATTGCCTCCTAAATGATTTAAAAAAGGGCTATGGATATTGTTGATAACTATGGAAAGAAATTGTTGTTCACGGGAAATCGATACTTCACTAAAAGTCAAAATTAAGCTGGCAAATGAAAACGGAGTTGAAGTCACTAAAATAAAGCGTTCAGTGTTTTAATATATCCAAAGCACCTCTCATGTGGAAGTTGATACCTTTTAATTATTACTCAACTCCTCGTATCCAAGAATAGCCACCAACATTAATTGCAAGTTTTCACAATCGCTTTTGCTTACAAAAGTTGTTAATCACAAAATCAATGAAATGGGAGCGCCTGATTCACTGAAAACGTAGCAATGTATGTAACTATATGTAACTGTAAATGATGACTTCATCAAAGCTATTGGCTGCACCGTACCAATTTTCTTGGTACCCACTTGAAATTTCCAATGAAAATTTCTAACAAATTTAACTTAGAAATGTTTGTCAAAGTATGCGAATAAAGAAATATTTTAATGATGTGGAATTCACGCATTTTATCATGAAACCCACTATGCTCCAACGAAAGCAAACTTAGCAAGTCTTTCCTCGCTTTAAGTGTCGGCTTATGTCAATGTATACAAAATTTCATTATAAAATTGATTATGGGAATGTAAGAGGCTTCGCATAGTCGCTCTGAGGTTTGCGTTATAATCTAAAAAAATCTCAGCTCTCAGCAGCCCGTTGCCACTTTACACGAATGTTTTCATAAACTTAAACATTCCCTTTCCAATGACCCCGAAGAGGTAAAATCAAATATTATTCTTTGCCATTTTTCCGTTGATTGAACTTTTTATTTCATTATACACGAAACGCTTTTGGATTTATGTGTTTCGGAAGTTCAAGGAAAACATAAAAAAAGTTTGCACTCAATTTAATGTTGCGAGTTTGTGATAGTTTTCGTTGTAGGTAGTGGAGAGTGTGGTGTACACACATACATACATACATACATGTATGCCGGCAGCATTACGGAACGGAAATATATTTAATATTCGAATAAGAAAGCGAAAAATAGCCATGAGGGTTGACGTGTGAATGAGTTTTTCTGGTACGGTTTATTATAATTTTAAGAGTTAACGATGTGCTACTCATTTCCGATTATTTTGTCAAATTATTTCGAAACAAAATTTGAATAATTTGGTTTATTTTGTGTGCGTGCCTCTCCGTGGTATTGTTACTTTATTAGCTCAGTTAAGCGATTAGTAAATGTTGTCAAAAAATATTAGAATTACAAAATTGAATTTCTGAGAACTTCCATAAAACAATTTGCTGTCAATCAAAACGATTTTTTACAATATCCTAATCTTCGTATTGTGTCATTCCCCGAATCATGTGGCATAGGCAATGGAAGTGAAAGGATTGCTGGCATCCCGCTTGCACACGTTATGGACGAAAGATAATTTTCTTTGTTAGTATTTTCACCTCGCATTACGGGAGTAATAGTTTTAGGAAGCTTGAATGGTGAAAAATCAATACCATGGATAGGAACATTTGTAGTCAGTACTGCTGTGCAAATCATAAAAACCTTGCGATGAAAGAGAGAAAAGATTTTGTATGGACTTTTCTCTCTTTCATCTCAAAGTTTATATGATTTGCACGGCAGAGTAGACCCGGAATTGTCCCTTCAAGAAAGAAAACTTTTGGACCCCTTTACTGAAGTCTAGGATCTACAATCGCCAAATTCATATTTCCGACATGAAATTCTAAATCAGCTGGTTACCAATTGAAGCAAACACACAAACTTGGATAAATTCATATTTGCTAGTGAATAAAGTTGGCAACAATAGCCTCTCGCGTGTGCGCTTGGGTATATGTGAGGGATCAGTGTTGCCAATTTTCGACACTTGAATTCATCTAAGTTTGTTTGTTTGAGTTCTTCAGCTAGTTTAGAATTTTATGTCGGAAATATGAATTTAGCGATTGTACTGACGCGTTTTACTACAGCTATGTACAAAAAGAATGACCCGCTATGTGGAATATCACCGTTTTCTCTATTTGTGTGACTTCTCCGACTTCTCTCATATCGTATGTTATTTCAAATGGCGAAATGAGACAAGTCGGAGAATCATAGAAATAAAGAAAACGGTGATATTCCAAATAGCGAGTCATTCTCTTTGTGCATAGCTGTACAAATGCAACTAATATCCATGTTACTTTAGCTATCAACATTCAGACGCACCCATTTGAAATCATAAGAGGGAAGATGCGACTAGCCTAACGAACAATGAGGTGTATCATGGGCGTGCGATAGCAATGCGTCCGTGACGCAAGTCCACATACGTACAGAAAATTACGAAATTTTTTTTCCGTAGACTGCGGAACCATATATACAGCTCAGTTTTGATTTCCCCCTTGCGACGCGACGTATCCTCCGGAAAATATTTTTCCCTGATTCTACTGAAAATTCTAAAGTGAAGTGTCTTTTCACTCATTGAAATCGGTTCAGTGGATCCGGAGATATAACATTTAAAAAATCATCATTTTCAATGCAATTCATTGAAGTCAAAGTTAATGAAAACATCCTACGTTAGTTGTTAGTTAGTTACTGGTTTCCATTGGCACTTGTATGAAAAACGACTTTTTTGGCTCCCGCTCGAAAACGGCTCGATAACTTTTCTAGAAATTTTACAGTGACCTTCGGCTGGGCATTACGAGGGTTGCCTTTTATGTTTCTGGCCTCGGGTACTTCTAGCCCGAAACTCGCAAATCTGCCCAACCTATTTTGAACTTGACTACTTTTTATGGTAAATTTTCTTAGATGTCTTGTTTTTAGGTCACTAAGAAACCATCGGATGAAGATTTCTTGTTAGTTTATTTAGCACTTAAGCCAGACTGATTGGGCATAATACAAAGAGATACAAAAAAGAACAAGGCGCCGGCGCCGCAGGCAAAAATTTTTATAATTAAACAATTCTAAAGGTAAGTTCCTAACATCTCTTCTTTCTACAAATGGGCTATTTTCTGAATTCTACACAAGCGATTTGCTCCGGTGTAGTCGGCGCCTCTGTTAACACTCAAACACCTCGTTTTTCATCGCAATTATGTGTCTTAGTTAATTCTGGAAGTCTTACCGAGTCCTGCAAAACTAACAACGTTTGCCGTTAAATGGTTTTGATCGTGGGGGGCAACGGCCCCCCATACTCGGCGCGCCTGATGTAAATGCTATAGAAACTGAGTGTACACAAATGTATTTTCGTTCACTTTTAGAAAAAGTATGGAAAACAATGGTGAACGCGAGCAAATTCACAAAGTTTACAAAGTAGATGTGTTGTAATGTAAGGAACGGTATGTTTTGTCTCAATTTGGAAAGACCATGTAGTAAGAATAAAAAAGAGGCAAATAACGTTCCCTACATTACATACCGTTGGAATGAGCCATCAGTTGTTTTGGAAGAAGGGACGAGGACATGCGTCACATTTCCCTTTTAAAAGGAGTTTTTGTTGTGATATCAGTTCTTTTCGAAGTAGAAAGATTGTTTTTGACGAATTATATATAGAATTTAATTTGAGCCGGCGCCGCTGCCGGCGACTACTACTCCCATGGCCGAAAATGATCCTCACAACTTCTTCTACAACATATCAAAAGTTTTTTGACCCTCCCCCCCCCCCTCCGTACGGAACCGTACAATTCCAAAGATCATACTTTAAATTACGTACGAATTTGAGGACCCCTTCAAAAAACCGAAGTTTATTCTTTATTCCACTACTGTGTTACATGTCGTTCAACGCCACTTCAGGAAGATTCATTAAATTACATCGTTAATATTGACGAAACATTAACGCAGCAATAAAAAGGGCTAATTACATTTGAGGCGATACGATTCGCATCGCGTAAGGTTTGTGTGAAAGCTCAACTTGAAAAAAAAAAATCTTTATCAAGTTGACCTTTCAGACAAACCTGACGCGTGAAAACGTGAACACTTGACTTTGACCCGTCGTCCCACCGTACGCTACCGTACGAATTCTGGAACCCCCACCCCCCTCAAACGTCATTTGTGAACATCCACTTGCGTTACATTTTCATTTCAAAAAGGGTTTTTGTTGTGATATAATAAAAGTGGCGCTGTATTCTACGTGAAACAATGTCAAATTACATGTATTTCTGATCCCTCTGACAATAATGAATTCGGAATCGATTCGCAAATTGAATTAAATGCGCTGGGAGTTATATCTGTTCGATTAGACAACTCATTTCTTCTCACGTGTTCAATGAGCGCGTCAGAAATATCGAATTTTTACATAAAATTTTTATACGCATAAGTTCTTTTCTATATGTATCCAGCCCAGACTATCTAATGTAACTTAGGTATGACTTGAATTTTTAATGAAACGGGACCCGCACCGAGCCCGATCTTACATGAAAATTTCAAACTCGACCCAAACCGAACGCGATCCGAAATAAAAGATTCAAACCCGAGCCGAACCGAACCCGAAACGCTGACCCGAACCCAAACTTTTTTAAAAAAGATTTTATTTGAAATGTTTTTTAAATTCAATTTTGAGAAAATTAAGTGAATCTATTTTTTCGGGTCGGGTCTTGTTACAGTCACAGAAAAGTGAAAACCGACAAGTTTCTGATTTGTATGGTAAATTCGAATGGTAAAACCAGAAACTTGTCTTTTCACTTTTCTGTGACTATAGTTGAATTCTTCAAACTGGACCCAACCCGAAAAAAACGAATATGAAAACCGCACCAGACCTGACCCGAACAAAGATTTATGCAAAAACCTGACCAGACACTACCCGACAAATTGATTCGGTTTCGGGTCGGGTCGGATCTTTAGTCGAGTTTTGGGCGGGTCCGGTCACCTTTAATTTCATGTGAATGCATTTTCAGCTACCTACTTCAAAAGTATCCACACAGTCCCTATGGCCTATGCCACTGTAGTTAGCAATACACTCTGCTCAATGGACATACATTTTTTGAAAGAGATTTTCTATACACTTTACGAATGGGGTGCTAAACTTTACGCTGACCCTAATATGCATGCACCTCTTCTGATTACCTGATTACCTGATTATCTCCGTTCATTGTCTTTAACAATGAGGTAAACTTGAAAAAAAAAATTCGCTCGATCTACACACGAAAATATCACTATAACTGAGGAAAAGATATGACGTTGAACGTAAGAACGAAGACTGCACACCAGGTTTCGAGCTTTGGATAAAACCGTAAAGGTTTGGTCTAGCGTGCTATGGTGTACTAACTACTGCCAACTTTCATTTTGCGCAAAAATTGTAATTTCCTGTCGAAATGAGTTTTCAAGATCACAATCGAAAAATCAAATCACAAAACCACGTGCGTCAACATCGGATTTATAAAAAAGCATTTCGTTATCTTATCTACTCAACAGACACCAACTGAAAGTATTTAATTCGAGCTCATCGAAGTTGAGATTAGAGTAATTTTATTTTCTTTGCATTAACGATTAAAGTAAACAAAAACAATAGACAACCAAGAGATAAACCACTTTCCTGAAACGCTTTTCATTCGTTCCAAATTACCTGTATCGTTCGTTCGAAACGGCTATAACGATGCCTGAATAAAATCGATCCCCATTTCGATAGAAACGGACACGTTTTGCTTTTCGGGTAGGTGTTCGGCTACTTGACACTCGTTTCTTGGTGGAATTATTTTTATGGACGTTTATGTCGAGGTCAGCGATTTCTCGTTCTAATTCTGAATTCGAACTGGTTCTACTGTTGCTCCGGCTGGTTGTGCTGGTTGTATGGTTGCTTACTTCCATTCTGAAAGAAAAATCATTTATTTATGGAATGAAATGTGACAAATTTTTTGGATAATTGGAACCAAATATTTGGGACATTAATTTGACCTTCTCTTTATTCGCTGTCATTATTCGGAAGGTTTGAGATTTGGGTTAAAGTTTTGAGTCAATCAAATGTTTCATGAAGGTCCTCGTCTAGTTGTACAAATGAGAAATATTCCTTCATACTTCCTCGGCGACCCTGAAGAACGAAATATATTTTTACAAAGATCGATGAATAATGGAAAGGTGAAGGCTTAGAGATTTCTATACGATTGTTAACTCAACTACGGATTAACCTAGTCTTTCATGTTTAGAAATGAATTTAGAGCGTTTGCAAGCTATTTCTAAACGATTATACGAAGTATAAATAATGTGCATGTTTGTTGCTGAACAGTAAATGTGATTGAATTCCATAAAATTTAGGTCGAAAACTACAGCGAGGAAATGAAATCATGCAATATTTGTAATTTGATGGACGCAGAAAAAGAATTCTGAAACTTAAAAATTACAATTGTTGCAATATGTGATTGTAGATTCCGTTGAAATGAAGATGTGAAACAGAAAAGTCGTATATGGTATTGACCGTTAAACAACGCCAGCAATGAGAACGTGTCACAGCCAATAAAAACTGATTTTGTTGTAGGCGCTGTCAAACTTTCATATGCAAATTTTAACATTATCTACAAACGACCAGTGGTGATGTTGCAGTAGCTAAGTCGGGAAGGGCAGGCTGGTGCCAAAAAATTATATTAGGGAACTTTCAATCAAGTATTCAGTACATTAGGGCGCAAAACTTTTTGATTAGGCACCAGGCTGCCCTCTATGTGACCTTAAACATTGAAAAAGAAGGCAGCCTGGTGCCAAAAATTGAAGAATACCCCTATGACGGTGACGAGTGCTTCATAACGCACCAATTTTCATCTTGGCACCGGGATGCCGCTCCCTTCTACATTTAAACGAGCATAGCTCAAGAAGGTAGCCTGGCGACAAGATAAAAATTGATGCGATCAACGCACTATAGATGGTGATATGCTTAAATTTTTGGCACCAGGCTGCTTACTCTGAATTGAAAATTATTTTTCCAAGGATTACTTGCTATTGGCTTTAACATTGCCTTACATCATTTTTTGCTCTCAGGCTTCCTAGCCTAAAATGCAGTCTTCCACTTGTTGCAACTTTTTGAAGGCTGCGTACTTCGGATTCGAGATCCAGTAGTTTCATGCACTAGAGGAAGGATCATCCTAGTGCATGAAAGAACTATAATTGCTGAATGTATTGAAGATTCTCAGTAAAACTGTAACAAAGTGCGCCATCAATATGTGGAACTTCACCCAAAATTGACTTCTGTTAACTGGATTTTTCGAATTTTTTTTAGAAATATTGATGTTGGAGGTATAATTTGTTTAGACAAATCTTCAAAACTACTTGACCGGCTTCCTTGAGACATTCTTTTTAGGAACAATTTTCCATTCGTTAAAAGGACGCGTTTTCTTTCTGCTAACTGACTTTTTTACAGATTCGCTTCCGTTGGCGATAATACTTCTAGAGTGACCTGCGAGATGTTAGATACCCCAGCAAAAAACCTGGAGTCCTAGTGCGTCGTACTATTTCCGATTCCCGAAGAAATAAGTTAACCGACCGGAAACTTATAGGTCTTTTAGGAAGATGTTGATAATTCTATACAACGCTACAAACGCTGGTGTCTTAACGGGACACTGTCAACTTATTATCTTCATGTTCTGGGTCTCGTCTCGCATTTTGATCAGTGTGGTGATCTTGAAACATCAGAAAACTTTCTCTGCCAATGAGGTGCCTGTCATAAAGTATGTCACGCAAAAATCGACATTTTTGAGACCGCCTCTTCCCCCCTGTCACAATTGTGTCACACAAGCTAGAGCCCTCCCCCCTTGTGACGTAACGGGAAAAAATATTTAAAAACCACAAAGACGTCAAATTTTCTTATTTGTGAGAATTGTGAATTAGCATAAGGGTAGTATCACTTCATCCAAGTTCGAAACGCAGCCTGGTATCAAAAAGTAATTTAAGTGAAAGTTATAGGCGGTAGCGATTAGTTTATGGCAAAATATTTTTCAAGTTGACATCAGGCTGCGTACTTTGAGCCATAAAAATGAAAGCTACGTGGTGTCACAACTTTGAGTGTATCACTGTGACTGCAAGGAATACGGATTCTATGTGAATTGAAAACTTGACAATAAAGTCAAGTTGGATTGAGCTACGATTTCATTCTTATGTGCCTGGCGAAACAAACCGCACACGAGCGGCGAAAGTCGCGCGCCAAACGGTCCAGCCGCTTTCGATTATTTGTAAGAATTACAGAATTTACTTCATTTGTAAAGGGGTAGTTCCATTGGGAAATATAACGTAGAGAACACACCGCGATTTTTATCACTTTAACATTTTTTCCCACTAAATCACATATGACCACCAACTTTCTAGAAGATTGTAAGGATGTATCTCATTCAGAAAACAGTGATATGAGCGTTCCTACGTTACATTTTATCCAACTACACCGTGAAGCTACCCATATGATCAGTTTCATCGGTATGTTAAGTGAGAACGTTATTTTCATTTCATTCACTCTTAGTACACTATCCATAATAAACTGAGATAAAACACGGCGTTCCCCCCTATTAAAAACACATTCTACCCTGCATTACCATTACAAATTTTCTTGAGCTACCATTGTTTTATGCAAAATGGTATATTTTTCATATTGAGTGAATGAAACTGGATATGGAATTGTCCGTCATCCGAATTTCATAATTTCATCTCTTTCATTATTTTAATGTGAATTATATAAACATCGTTCCCCAGGTAACAAGGTAGACATTCTTTTCCATACAAACAGGTATCTTTTTCAATAAAGTGAACGAAAATACATTTGTCTATGAGCCATTGAGTGAATGAAATAGAGATGCCCCGGTCGAACTTTTTTCGAAACCCGATCCGGACCGAACCCGACCCGATCAAATTTCTCAAAAACCGAAAATTTTCGAAACCCGACCCGGACCAAACCCCACCCGATCAAATTGCGCAAAACGCGAAACCCACTACCCGAATATTTTTGAAACCCGACCCGGACCGAACCCGACCCGATCAAAATTCTCAAAACCCGAAACCCGCAACCAACAAATTTTCGAAACCCGACCTGGACCAAACCCGACCCGAATAAATTTTTCGAAACCCGAAGCCCGCAACCTGACGATTTCGAAACCTAACCCGACCTGAACCCAAACAAAATCGCTACCTACATAGGAATTTGGGTTTATTGTTTATCCGATAATAGAGATGCGTTCAGTTTATATTACCATACGGGTGAGGTCGAAATGTCATTGCTGTAAAGTTGTGATACTTTCCCCAACTCAAATAAACATTTTTTTGCCCATTTTCGTCAAAAACCGGTCGGAATTATTTGTAAACGTTAAGTTATGAATCTTTTAGTGATTTTGAAATTTATTGACAGAGCTCTGGTTTAATAGTTTGACCATAAATTAGTTTCAAAATCACCAGAAAACGCATCGGTTCGGACTAGGTTCGCTTTCACTTATTATCAATAAAGATAACATTCACAATTGATTCATAATATAGCATCATAAAAAGTACTTCTTAGCTTTGAATTTGAAAAATGGGCAGACTTCGTCGAAAGATGAACAATTATATAAAAAAGAAATTGGAGCGCTCTACTGAAATCAATTTGGTTGTATGAATTGAGTATTCTCAATAATTAAAAGTGCCTCTTTGTTTGAGACATGTTTACTGCTTTGCAAAATACGAAATGTATATAAAAGATTGGGACCCGAAAAAAATGATACGAAAACCCGACCCGGACCGAGCCCGACTCGATCCAATTTCTCAAAACCCGCAACCCGAAAATTTTTGAAACCCGACCCGGACCAAAATTTTCGGAACCCAAGACCTGTGAACCCGATGAGAACAGTTCGGGTTCGGGTCGGGTTTTTCGAAGTTTCGGGCAACCCGCTCATCTCTAGAATGAAAGTACATTTGGTGTACACACAAATTCTATAGCGTTTACATAATTTGCGAAGTAGAAATACCGATGGAATGGTATTTTCTTAACACACACATTTACAAACATTTTTACGACAGCCAGTTTACCGTTATGGTATCGTACCTATATTTGATAAACGAAATAATACAGTAATGCAGTTATAACTTCTCGCAGAGGTGTGCGGGTCGACCTTTTTTTCCAAACGGGACCCGAACCAAAACAAAAATTCAAACCCGACCCGAACCGAACCCGATCTAAAAAAAATTCAAGCCCGACCCGAACCGAACCCGATCCAAAATAAAAAATCAAGCCCGACCCCGAACCGAACCCGATCCAAAATGAAAAGTCAAACCCGAACCCATTCTAATGTAAAAAGTCAAACCCGAACCCGAAAGAAGTTCGATATACTACTGTCTGTTTCTTGAATTTAACAGAATATAAGTCACGCCTGGGGCTTTTCTGATAACAATATTCGAAGTTCGGATACATATTAAGCGAGTTTCCGCTAAACATCGATAAATGTGGTTGGAAAATAATAAATGCGAAGCGATAGAGAACATTCGTTCCCGTGCAACTATCCACGGGAACGACTGTTTATCATTGCTTCGTATTTAACATTTTAGATCTAGACTTATCGGTTTTTAGATGAAACTCGCTTAATATGTATCACAACTTTAAGACGCTCCAGATATGACTAATTTTCTCTAGAATTCAAACAATACGTAACAAACCGATAGTCGTCGACGATTGTATTTTAGTAGTCATCGAAAGTAGTCGAAAGTAGTAGGCTGTTTGAAGACTGTTGGACGATGTTGTTTTAGCGACTGTTTGAAAGCTGTTTGTTTTGTGCACAGATATCATGAACATTATTCAAAATATAATGCATAATGTGTTCACTCTGGAGTATTGAATTTTGGTTACATAATCCGTTCAGGGTATTTTATGTGGATATTTTCAGTTTGTGTATGTCTTTAGATGTTATTCGAGTTCCTTTGGAAGTACTTTGAAAATAACTTATTTACGTATGAGAAATAATGACTGAAAGTGTATCAGGATGAGATATGATTCCGAATAAGTCTCGGAAACGTATCGTCGACTCGCACAACCTCAGCCACGCTAGTTCGTACGAGTAAAAAAGTCATGCTTCCATCTCAGCAAGCATAGCTCTTTCTACGATTACAAACAAATTTGACTTGCTTCATAAATATTTTCAAAAAAGTAAGAGTTATTTGCTAGAAACCAGAATGGTTAACTAATTTTTTCGGGTCGGGTCGGGTTTGCTCAGTTGAAGTCATCAAATCCGAACCGCCCCGAAAAAAAATGAAAATCCGACCCGACCCGATCCGACAAAAAAACGAAACTAAAAAGCCCGACCCGACCCGACCCATCAAATTCATTCGGGTTCGGGTCGGGCTCGCACACCTCTACGCAGAATCCAATTCATTCCACAAAATTCATGGACGTATGCATCAGTAATGAAATAAAACATACGAAACAGAAGTTAAAATATGCGCATACGCGGTACAAAAGCGGTAACTTTGGTATCGCACGCATCGTTCACACGAATATGTTTGTGAATCTAAATGTGGATTGTAATAATAGTGAAATTACATAATGCAGGTTCTTATAAATACTTCACTGTATAATTTATTGTGGTTTTCAATTCTAGGACTCAGCAGATATTCGAACATTTCCCTGTATTTAGAGACGTATTTTACAATTTTTCTCCTTTTACATACATGAATCATCCTTCAAAGCACCGATAGTTTAGAGATTCGTTTACTGAATAAAATTTTAACTTTTGAACTACAAGAAAGTTTCACTTAAAAACCACTGACACTTTCGCAACACTTTAAAAATAATATTTTCGCAACATTTCTCGAAACTGTCAAGGGTGAGAAACAAAGTCTGTATAAATGAACCGGCAACATTTGATTAAAACTGCGAGCCTATTTTTAACCCGTTGAATGGAATGTCCTCATGAATGTCAGCGATTCTGCGTGTTAAGGGCTAAAAGAAATCTTTTGAAGGCTTTTCAAGAGCATTTGAACAATTTACTTGATGATTAAGCGTTGTTTTCATATGAAAATTACATAATTCTCTGAATTTGAATCGAACTGAACGAGAAACGCCGCAGGTCTTAGTCAACGACACTTTGAACATGTAACAACGAACTGAATGTCATCCACAAATTGATTCAAAGAAAAAAAAATTTTTGCAGAAAAATATATCGAAACGAATCAAATAGAAAACAACTTCAACCAACCGCAGTTAATTCATTTAGATGCAGAAAAACTATCAATAAACAGTTAGCAATTGAGTTTTATGCACTCGTTATATTTGTTTAGCAGCTCACCAAAATAAAAAAAATCGTTTTCTTTTATTTTATAAACAAAACAAAATTGTTATTTCGAACGAGGTATCTGACCTCTAAACAATTTAGCCTCATTCAAATTAAACACAAATATTAATTGCTCCGAAACCATATTGTGCATCATTAAAATCCGAGTTAGAATCTGTGAAATTTTTCGATCTTCCAATTGAAATGAAGAAAAATTTATTATTTCGAATTAGTCGATAAATTGTTCCAATACATCGACATGGTAACAGAGTTTCTAAAAACTGATAAAACTTTGCATTGAAACAAAAATTGCATACATAAACAAATTTGTAAAACATTAAACATTTATGAAGATGAATGATATGGGAACACCAATCAGCACACACTCGCCTATTATAAGCCAAGACATGCAATTAAAATTTGCATATTCATTGACACTAATTAGTGAACGCGTAACACAATTGTTCTAAATGGACTGGAGGCGAAAGATAAAAATTTTATCAATCGGAAAACTCTTTCACTTCTTTGAGTTTTTGCTTGAATATTTTCTATCGGAACTCACACGTCGAATCAATACAATACAAAAACATAATCTTATAAAAAAAAATGTCCAGCCAACAAAGCTTTTTTCCACTTACCTCATCCGTTAGATTCTAATCCGTTATATTGCTAGTTGATAAATAATTAATCCTACAATTTCCACTGCTGCTAGTTGACATACAAATTTTCGTTGTTTTAATTAAATTATATAGAAATTTGTAACATTTTTTTAATCATCAGGGAAATCAAAAAGAAAACCAAACAGCAGAAACTTGACAGATACTGACAACACACACATTTTTTTTCACTGTGTTACAAAAATACGCCCATGTACAAAATTTCGCCGAAATTATAACCTCACATCTTGAGCTTCTTCTGCCACTTAGAAAATGTAGAAATACACTCTCAATGATAATTTCGGAGGAAAAGTCCTTCAGATTTATTTATTTTTGTAAATAGTGAAATTGCTTTTGGTCTGAATCGTTGAAAAGTGAAAATGTTATTTCACGATATATTGTCTGCTATAAACAAAATATTCACAATCAGTGCACTCAGTGTTGACAGAGCTGAGGCAGGTAATGATAAAAAAATAGTGTTGTTAGTGGTTGGTGCGCGCTACCTCCATACTTTCTATAAAATTTTATTTCACGCTATTTATAGCGCGCACTCATCGTACAACCTATGTGGTCATAAGACCAGCACGTCCACAGGGGAATAAGCACAAATACTCAAAAATCTGTTATTAGACTACATTCCGTTGAGTACTTATTCTTGAGCCTACAGGGGATTCCGTGGAGGAAATTTTGAGAATAAACTCGACAGAGACACTGTTTCGTCGCATAGGGGCTCCTTCAGCGCAACTCGTCAGTCAATGGCAAGCGGTGAAGAGAGTTGTCCCTATGCGTGCCACCGATACAGTAGGAAAGACGCAGGTTGAATATATAGTTAGCGCTTTCTGTAAAAGATTTGGATAAACATCCGAAATGGCCTTATAGAATTTTGCTCATACGGTTTGAAATATAACATTGAGCAGTTTGACACACAGGTTATCATTTAATGATAGGATAGGACAAGCCATCATCATATAGACCTATATGCTTGTTGGATGGGTTGGGAAAAATGCTGGAAACCGCGATCCTGAATAGACTAAGAAAACACACGGAGGGCGAGCACGGACTATGCACGGACGAAAAATTCGGATTTCGAAAAGGGAGATCGGCGATTGAGGCCATTAAAAAAGTCATAGAGACCACCGACAAGGCGCGGAAGCAAAAAATATGGGGTAACCGCTTCTGTGCTATAACGACGATAGACGTTAGAAATGCCTTTAATAGCGCAAGCTGGATAGAGATAGCCAAGGCGCTACATGTCGTGAGAGTCCCCGATTACCTCTGTAGGATACTGAAAAGCTATTTCGAGCGACGAGTACTAACGTACGATACTAATGAAGGGAAAAAGACAGTCGACATCACAGCTGGAGTACCACAGGGATCCATATTAGGACCAACGCTGTGGAATGTTATGTAGGACACAGCGCTGAGGCTGAAACTGCCAAGATGTGCTAAGACGATTGCTTTTGCCGACGACTTGATCCTCACGGTATCCGGAACGTCGAAGATGGAGGTAGAGGTGGTTACGATGGAGACGCGAGAAACTGTCGAAAACTGGATGACAACGGCGGGGCTGAGGCGGGCCCACCAAAAA